>JADRCD010211855.1:0-83904 GCA_019843815.1 Montemys delectorum | reverse complement strand
CCTCGTGGATCCGGCCCGCGCCGCCCCCTGCTCCGTCCTCCGCCCGCGCTCCGCCAGCCTTTCCGCCCGCCTTTCCGCCCTTCTCCCACTCCACCCTGCTCCCTCGCTCCCTTCCTTCCGTCCTTACACAGCTCCCTGTCCCCAAGCTTCCCCAACTCGCGGAGGGCTAGCCTCGGCCCTCGCGGCCCTCGCGGCCCTCGCACTCCCTTGCCCAGCATGCGCCCCTCCCCCGCCCGCTCCCCGCCCCTCCGCTCGCCATTCTTCTCTCGGAGCCGCGCGCCCCGCCCGGCCCCGGCTGCCTAGCTGGCCCGCCCTCCGCGCTCTCGCCGCGGTCCCCGCCTCCGGCCTCGTTCCCCGCGGCCTCCCGCGCCCCCCGCCCGCGGCCTGACCTGCAATGGCGGCCGCCGAGCGCGGCGCCGCGCGGCCAACGGGCGACAACCGAACCTCCCGCCGCCGTCGCCGCCGCCGCGAGCATTGCCTGCGCACTTCCGGCCTCGCGCCGCCTAGTACTTCCGGGACGGAGCTGGAGAGTGCGCACGCGCGCACGTGGGGCCGGGGCGGAGAGAGGCGAGGTCGCGGGGTAGCGAGTGCCAGGCGGTAGGTGAGTTCGGGGAGAAGCCCCGGGGGGCAGCTGGAACCCACTGTTCGGGGGTGGGGGTGCAGTTCACCGGGTGTCGGGGCCTGCGAACCTTGTTAGGTGCTCAGTTCTGAGGTCGAGTGGAAGCTACTCCATGGACCTGGGAGGGAGCAGGGCTGGCGGACACCTCGCGCGCTTCAGTGGCTCTTCAGAACGTGCCTGCTCTGCCTGTGGCTCCCTTGAGGGTAGACGAGTAAGGGGCGAACAAGTTCCACCCGCAGTAGGTGCGTGTCAGGTAGCTGCTGCTAGATCAGGCAGGCTGGGAGAGACCACCAAGTTCTGTCGCTGCCCACTCGTTTCCCCTCCCCCATCAACCCCTGGTCAGGGTCTGTGATGTGCAAACTCAGTAATGTTGAGGAGAGAAGTTATTGATAAAATGCCGGTTTCAAACCCACTTCCTCCAAGAGGTTAGAAAGATGGAGGAATGAAGTTGGCCTTTGTAGGGGGTTAAGTTGCTGAAACTTTCTAAACTGAGTTTCTGAAGATTGAAGAGTCTTGCTGGGGCACAACAGCATTATTAGAAATGAACTTAAGTGAGAGATCATGGGACCTCCCATCTAACAGTGATGATAGTAAATTGAATGCATAAGAGATTCTCCGGTCAAACCCTGACAGTGACTCTCTTTCCTCCCTCCAGGAATGGGTGAATTTAAGGTCCATCGAGTACGTTTCTTTAATTACGTTCCATCAGGCATCCGATGTGTGGCTTACAATAATCAGTCAAACAGATTGGCTGTTTCACGAACAGATGGCACGGTGGAAATTTATAATTTGTCAGCAAACTATTTTCAGGAGAAAGTAAGTCTTTGGGGAGCATGGGGGGGTTATTCCTGATGTTATTTTCTTCTTAACTTGAATTCTACAAACAGGGGATTGATCTGTCTAAAGCTGTTTAGAAATGATCCTGCCTAGGAATTGTGTGTTGTTATATGCCATTTGAGGACTGAAGTTTGCTGGATGTTTTGGTCACTACAAGAAAGAAAAAAAAATTGTTGTGATCATTGTGAGTCTGGTAAAATGGCATTTCTTGCTGAAGGTCTTAGTATGCCTTCCACTGACAATGGGAAGTTTTCAAACATTGTAATATCAGAAAATTTTACTAATATGGCAGACTCCAAGTTCACCTATCTCTAAGAATGTGGACTTATTTGTCTATTTAGGAATAGAAGAGACTTTTAGTTAGATGAAATGTCTCTTTTGTGTACACATAAAGACTTGTTCTTTTTGTGTGTACCAGAATTTTGCCTGCATGCATGTATGTACACTTCTGGTATGCCTAATGCCCATGGTGGTCAGGAGAGGGCACCCATAGAATTGGATTTAGAAGTGATTATGAACTCCCATTAGGTGCTGGGAACCCTTCACAAGTGTTCTTAACTGTTGAGCCATCTTTCCAACACTAGAGACTTTCTCCTTAAGAACACTGGTTACAGCCAGGCTGTAGTGGCGCACGCCTTTAATCCCAGCACTTGGGAGGCAGAGGCAGGCGGATTTCTGAGTTCAAGGCCAGCCTGGTCTACAGAGTGAGTTCTAGGACAGCCAGGGCTACACAGAGAAACCTTGTCTCTAAAAACCAAAAAAAAAAAAAAGAAAGAAAGAAAGGACACTGGTTACTGGTTACTAATTTTCTTCAGGTGCAACATGCAACACAGTTCAAAAGAGAAGCAATAGGTGGATGAGTACTCAGTACCCAGCAGTCCAGCACCTGAGATGTGAGCATTCTGTTTCCAAGAATGAGTGTCAAGAACTGATAGTGAAACAAATGCCAGACCTTTTTACATTCATGGAGAAAGGTCTGTAAGCAGTTTCTCCCCTCTATAATAAAGCTAGCTTTAGGGATCCTGTATACCATTGGCTTACTGAAGAACTACTGAGTGTAGAAGAGTTGCAAGTCCTTTCCCAGAACAAATAGGTTACATGCTTGGGTGTGCACATGTTGCATGGAGTGACTTTTCTGTTTGTCATTTACAACCACTCTACTGGCATAATTTGGACTTTTTGCTTAGTGCCTCCTTTCACTGCTGAACTTCAAATTCTGTAAGGTTGGGGACTACATCAGCAGTGTTTGTGACTGTACTCTCGGGTGCTATGTCTAGTACAAAGCCACTGCTAAGTTAATGTTCGAGGAATAAGTCCTCCATTTCTCCCCTACCCTTCCTATTTTTAGCAGCTAACTAATTCAGTCTCCTGTTTTCTCCAAGTCTCCTTTCCTCTTCATTAAATTACTAGCCTCAGGCCAAGTGAGATGGCTCAGTGAGTAATGGCCCTTGCTTCCTTGCTTCTGAGCCTGAAGTCCTGAGTTTGATCTCTGTAGCCCACATGGTAGAAGGAGAGACCAACTCCTGCCAGTTGCCTTCTGACCATCTTATGCACATACACAACATGCATATACACTGAGTAAATAAATGTAATCAAAATCTTAAGGATTGCTGGGCCCAGTCACATCACTCTCAGAGCAAGACAAATATTAGAATAAAAAGGTTAGGAGCGAGGAGTAAAGGGAGCTGTGTTCCCATCATTCTGTTGACTTAGGCTTTTCAGGCAAGCCAACTTGTCTCTTGGCCTTGCAAGTGCAAATTGGAAACGTTGTTTGTATCAAGCAGACATAAAATTAAAATGTCATGATATGTATGAAAATATTGAATGCCCAGAAAGTACTTGTAATCTGAGACTGTGGCCAGGTGTGGTAGTGGTACACACCTTTAATTCCAGAAGACAGAAGCAAACTTATCTTTATGAATTCTGGGTTAGCCTGGTCTACATTCCTAGAGTTCTATCTAGGACAGTAAGGGCTACATAGTGTGAGGCCCTGCCTCAAAAGAAAAGAAAAAAGGGACCTGAATCCTGAACAAAAAGCTGGAGTGGACTGGACTACTTTTTGAGCACCCCTTCCAGGTGAAATGGACACAAGATTGAGGTAGATGTAAAGTGTGCGCACTGAGCCAGGCGGTGGTGGCGCACGCCTTTGATTCCAGTACTTGGGAGGCAGAGACAGGCAGATTTCTGAGTTCCAGGACAGCCTGGTCTACAGAGTGAGTTCCAGGACAGCCAGGACTACACAGAGAAACCCTGTCTCCAAAACAAAACAAAAGAAAGTGCGCACACTGGCAGTTAGCATGTATGCAGTCATGCATCTTGATGGAGGTCTGTTTTGAGAAATGTATTGGTAGTTGATTGCTAGAGACTTGGCTTACAAAAACCTACCATTGTCTAGCCTTTTTCCTAAGCTATAGACACCTAAAACATGTAACTATATTGGAAACCTGTGAGCACTTGGAACACTGTGTGTGAAAATATTTGTGTGAAAAACAAACCAGCCCAGGTGGTTTGCCTTTGGCATATTTAAGCGAGGCACAATTTGGTGAAAACGTATTCTGGCGATAACTTGCTCCCAAGTTTACCAGAGCATTCATAAATATCCTTGAGGAGCACAGTAAGCTAAATACAGAGCAGACAAGACTACACTGAAACTCTTTGTAAAGTTCATAAAGGTAGGTTCTATAGGTGGACTGGGAGAAACAAGCTGAAGACAAGAGTCTGGGAGAGGATGTGATGCTGAAGTAGTCTAGATACTACCACTCATAGCACAGAACTCGCCAGGCTAGTGAGCTCCCCGCCTTCTGGGAGGATAACAGGTTGTGCACTCCTTCCCTTGGAGGAACAATCCTGTGTGCTGACCTTCCAGGTTCCTCTAATGCTTAGCTGTGAGCACAGAGACCTCCAAGTTTGCAAGAGTTTATAGAAAATTAGATACTTCAACCAGGTGATGGTGGCACACGCCTTTAATCCCAGCACTTGGAAGGCAGGTGGGTCTTTCTGAGTTTGAGACCAGAGCAAGTTACAGGACAGCCAGAGCTGTTACTCTGTTTTGAGACAGAGAAACTTTCAAAAAACAAGCAATAAAAAACAAATTTTAGGTACTCATATCCAACTGGACAAATCCAACTTTTTTATGCGTGGGGACTCACCGCAGCCCACCCTGGCTTCAGGTGTCCTGCTTCTGCTTCCTGAGTACTAGGATTAGAATTATATAAGCCACCACACCTGCTGAGTCAATCTTTAATGTCCTAATTCTCAAATATTAGTTGAAGAGCTTCTGCTGAATTAGTCCTAGTTTAAAAGAGAGAAATGTATAATTTATGTAATTTTAAGTAACTATTATTTGAAGCTGAAAGAGGTAAAAAGTTTCCAACAGGGACAAATGTTTGATAGTGACAAACTACTAGTTATTTGTGGGGAAATGAGGAATTCGTAGCAAGTTGGGAAGGTACGCTGCTGTGTGGTTTTGAATTCACCGCAGGTTGAGAAATGACGATGCTTCTGTAGTTTTTCCCAGGTCATGAATCTCGGGGAACCGAAGCCCTGTGTTGGGCAGAAGGACAGCGGCTCTTTAGTGCTGGACTGAATGGAGAAATTGTTGAGTATGACCTACAGGCACTAAACATCAAGTACACTTTGGATGCCTTTGGAGGACCAATCTGGAGTATGACCGCCAGCCCCAATGGCTCTCAACTTTTGGTCAGTAAGCAACTATTGATAATTCAAAATAGATGGCCATTCAAACTTCCTTTATCCATGTTTGCGTTACATAACATAAGAACCATGGGTACCAGGAATCGTAAAACATAAGGTTGGAATTGACACTGAAGCTTAAAAATTCCTAGAGGTGGGCTGGAGAGATGGCTCCTGAGTTAAAAGCATTCCTACTATTCCAGAGGGTCTGGGTTTGATTCCCAGTACCCACACGGCGGCTCTCTACAGTCTAACTCTGGTTCCAAGGGATCTGATGTTCTCTTCTAGCCTCCATGAGTACTGCACAGTCACTCTGCCCTTATGCTATTAGCGTGGACCTTGTAATTCATTTGTGAAATGTTAAGAGTTACATCATTTTAGCATTTCCTAAACGTCTTTGGAACTAAAAGACTGGTTTTGCTTTGTTTTTTTGTTCTCTGTTTTGTTTTTTTTTTTTAAACTATGTTTTATGTATTAATAGTAGCTTCAGGATGTTAAGTCCTTCTGTAAGTTCACTGCACTCACATATACATCCGTGTGTATAAAGTTGTACGGGGGCTTTGGGGCATGTGTGCCACAGAGTGGTTGTGATGGTCAGAGGACAACGTGCACGGATTGGTTCTCTCCCGCCACCATGTGGTTCTCTGGGATCAAGCTCAAGTTGCCGTGCTTGGCAGCACGAGCCTTTTCCCACAGAGGCATCTTTCTCTGTCCTGAGATTTAATTTTTTACTACTAACCATTTAATTCTTTTATTACTAACTTAATATGTTATCCTAGATGTTCCCATCTAGGTTTAAAGGTCTTTTATCTGAGCCATGGGTCTCTGACCAGTGTGTGTTAAAGCCCTACTTCTAACCTGTGCCGAGTGCAGAAATTCAGGTTGACCAGAGTATACTATCAATGTCCTGATGGTCCGTCCCCTTCCCCTTCTCACAAGCTGTTTTTGTTTGTTTTGATTTTAAGCAAATGCTAGCTTTTAGAGAAAAAACAATGTATGCTTGTGCATGGGGATATTAGTCCTATAAAAAGGCTCATTTAGTCTGTTTTCTGCCTGTCTCTAAACAGGTTGGCTGTGAAGATGGCTCTGTGAAACTATTTGAAGTCACCCCAGACAAAATCCAGTTTGCAAGAAATTTTGATCGGCAAAAAAGTAAGGCTTGTTTTGGTCTGGCAGTGAACAGCTTCAACAAGAAGTCATGTGTTTGTGCCACCAAAGGGATGGGATATTTTCCGGTGGCTATGGGAAGTGCTTTGTATATACACTGATTTTCTCTGAGCACAAGGGAACTTCTAGAAGGCATCCCATTATGTAGCATAGTTGTGAAATCCAAAGTAGAAAGCTAGTGTCCTTGTGAAAACAATCATACTGTTTGTCACCTGTGTCAGCCCTGGGTTATGTCGTGATAAACGCCCACGCCCAGAAGCAGCTTGGGGAGGAATGGGTTTATTTCCGTTCCACATCACAATCCATCAAAGGTAGTTGGGGCAGAAACTCACACAGGGCAGGAACATGGAGGCAGGAGCTGATGCAGAGGCCGTGGAAGAGTGCTGCTTGTTTAGCCTGCTTTCTTTTTTTTTTTTTTTTTTTTTAAAGATTTAGTTATTTTTTGTGTATGAGTACACTTTAGCTGTATAGATGGCCATGAGCCATCATGTAGTTGCTGGGAATTGAACTCGGCAGCCCCGCTCTCTCCAGGCCCCACTCGCTCCGGCCCCGTTCCAGTGTAATACACTTGTAGCTGTCTTCAAACACACCAGAAGAGGGCGTCAGATCTCATCACGGATGGTTGTGAGCCACCATGTGGTTGCTGGGATCCAAACTCAGGACCTTTGGAAGAGCAGTCAGTGCTCTTACCCGCTGAGCCATCTCACCAGCCCAGCCTGCTTTCTTATGGCACCCAGGAGCACCAGTTCTGGGATGGCACCCCCAGCCGTGGGCTGGGCCCCTCCCACATTAATCAACAATCAGGAAAGTGTACCTCAAGTTCACCCATGGGCCAGTCTGGTGCCCCTCCCACATTAATCAACAATCAGGAAAGTGTACCTCAAGTTCACCCATGGGCCAGTCTGGTTGGGACATTTTCTCAATTGAATTGAGGGTCTCTCCAAAATGACTCTGGCTTTGTTCAAGTTGGCATAGAGTTAGCAGTGTACTCCTACAAAAACTCCTATTTTGTGAAATGTAAACAGCTGTTGTGCGTAGTCTTTTTTTTTTTTTCTTGATTTATTTATTTAGTATATGTAAGTATATTGTTGATGTCTTCAGACACCCCAGAAGAGGGTATCAGATCTCATCACAGAAGGTTGTGAGTCACCATGTGGTTGCTGGGATTTGAATTCAGGACCTTCAGAAGAACAGTCAGTGCTCTTAACAGCTGAGCCATCTCACCAACCCCTGTGCATAGAGTCTTAACTGACCTTTTTAAATGATGTGCTTTTTGAGGCTGATCCTGCTGTGGGACTAGACTGCCTTAAACTCCCATCCTCCTGCCTCTATTTGCTGAGTACTGAAAATACAGGTTTGTACCACAAGGAAGCTGCCATTCCTTTGTTCCCCCTTCCTTCTGCTTTTTATGGCACAGGTTCTCACACTGGAGCCTGCGATTGCCTGGCACACTGTGTAGCCCTGGCTGGCCTGAAACTCACAGCAGTCCTGCCTCAGGGGTGCAGTTACAGGGGTGCACCTCTAAGTTTTTTGCTGGCTGTGCTTCTTAACCCTACTAGCCAATTTAAATGCCATGGGGAGTATCGTGAGCAGCTGCTGGGGTTGGGACTCTGGGATGTACTGGCCCTGGGGTGCAGAGCAGGGGTTGATAAGCACGTTGTGAAATACTGAGCGAGACAGCACTGAGGCTTTGGAGGCACCACAGCCTCTGCTAACTCTGGTCAGAGCATGGAAACAGCCAAAGACAGACTGCGGACAGACGTGCGTGCTGTGTGCTGGTAGAACTTGATTTAGAAAAACCAGCAGCGGATTGCAGGTTGTTGGTGCCTGTTTTAGAGAGTAGTGACCATGGTGTATGCTCTCTGTGTCCTTTGGTAATTTTGTCAAGTTGGCAGAAACTAACCAGCACATCCACCAAAAAAGAAAGAAAGTAAAAACATAACTATGACTGGTTAACAGCAAGGATCTGCTCTGAGAAACGCTATGCTAAATTATATCATTGTATGCACATCGGCAGGCAGGCGTGCCTCCACAGACCAAGGTGACCGATGTCACTGGACGGTATGATCATGTGAGGATGCCTGCCCTCTTATATCCAGTGCATCCTTGTTCGTGATGTCAGTGTTTGTGCATAACTAGACGTGTGTTTGGGCATTCACGCAAATATGTCTCTTCAGTCTGTGAGAAGTCAGTGTCTGTGCACACTGACGTTTCCTTAGGTTACCACCACATCATTCTCAAAAGAGAACGTATTTACACATTTTCAGTTGTCAGGTACTTTATTGTGGGTCCCAGGACAGCTTATCAACCATGGTGGCTGAGGAAACTAAGGCTGAACTGTGCCAACCCTGTAGGTGATTGTGGAAGGAGAGCTCAGTTACGATTTGTTGTTATGTTTAGATGTCACCTTTTTCATTGTTTTCTTACGCCTAAGGTCGGATCCTGAGTCTCTGCTGGCACCCTGCTGGTACCCATGTTGCAGCTGGTTCCATAGACTACATTAGCGTCTTTGATGTCAAATCAGGTGATTGTCTCTCTATTTATAGTGCATTTGGGGTGTGAGTTTTGTAAAAATTACATTTCTCAGTTTCTAAATCTTGACTCTGTCTCTTTCAATGACCTGATGGCCTAATTCCTCACTAATCTCTCCACCGGTCCATCACAAATCTTACCCTTTGTTTTCTATGCGTTTGGTCTGTGTTATGTGTGTACATGCCTCTGTAAGTGCTGACCAGAGCGGATGTGAGATGTTCTCCTTTATTGCTTACTCTCCCTGCTCTTTTGCTGAACCTAGAGCTAGAGTTCACTTGGATTTTTATTATAACCTGGCAAGAAACTAGTCCTGATGATCCTCCTGTCTCCAGTCTCCTCTGTGCTGGGGTTATCGGCATCTAGGGACCGTGCCCAGCTTCTCTCTCTCTCTGTCTCTCCTCTCTCTCTCTCTCTCTCTCTCTCTCTCTCTCTCTCTCTCTCTCTCTCCCTCCCTCCCTCCCTCTCTCTCTCCTTGCATAGGAAGTACTCATATAACTATTGAGACATCTCTAGGCTCCTATTGCTGTGTTTGATTACCACTGCTGCTTTTTAGGGAATCTCCACTCTTCAGTGGGGGCTGGCAGCACTCTCTTTATAAGTAGATATGAAAGTAGCTTTTGGGGGGGGGGGCCTGGAAAATTGGGCTACTAGACACCTTTAGTATGAGTTTACCTCTCACTTGTTAGATTAACATATTTGTGCATGCAAGATACAGAGACAAGATGGGTCTAATATGTCTTCTTGTTTTTTCTTTCTCCTCAGTGCCTGACTTGTATGTTTGTTTGTTTGTTCTTATTATGCATGCCTACAACCTAAGAACTCCTTAAGGCGTTTTTCAAAAAGTAGGAATCCTACTGTCCCTTCTTCCACCTCCCAACGTAAGCCCACTGTAACGCTTAGCTGGTTCCTTTGGGTTTTATTGCTGCTGTACACGATATGTTTATAATTCTGAATTGTGACTTTTATTTTTTTATTTTTTAAAGATTCATTTATTTGTATGATTTATTTATTATATGTAAGTACATTGTAGCTGTCCTCAGACACTCCGTGTATGTGGTTGCTGGGATTTGAACTCGGGACCTCCAGAAGAGCAGTCGGTGCTCTTAAGCACTGAACCATCTCTCCAGCCCCGAATTGTGACTTTTAATTTCTGTACATTATTGATTTCAACACCTGAGCCTTCCCTTTGTTCCTTGTGCCATGAGTGTCCAAGCACACTGACTCCAGATCCTCCCCATATGCTCCTTTGTAACTGGGCTCCAGTCAGTAGTCCGCTGTTTCAATCATGGCTGTATGCGCACTTCTCCTGTCTGCCTCCTGTTTAACATTCCTCTTCTCCCTGCGCTTCTGCTCCTTGACTCGTGAAATCTTTCAGCTGTATTAAGTTGGTACAAAACACATCTGAGTATTTTGGTGTTTTTGTTTGTTTTTCCTGTTTTTCTATGTCCTTAAAAATAAGTCTCTGTTTTGACTTCCGGTGTGGCTTAGCTTCTGGGGTCACACTGCACAGGTGTGGGGTCAGAAGACTGCTGTTTCCATCATTCTAGGGTCCCTTTGGCTTCTGTGTTACTTAGAATTCCCCCTTTCTTATTTTTTCTTCTTTTCTGACTTCACTGCTTGCTGAGATAATTTGTTGTTTTTATATTGTAATCTTTGTAGTGGAATTCTCACTTAGCCACCTCCAAAGGTCTGGTTTCAGCTAGTGGAGGCTGAACCTGGACCTTTGCTAGGCTGTGTTCTGGGACCAAGCCTGCGGCCTCTGAGGCTGATCTTTCTTTTTTAAGAGTTGTAGTTTGGGTTTTGATTGTGTATACTCATGAAGGAATCTGCTAGGACCATAGTTGTGGGTGGTGCTGAGAACCAAACTCCAGTCCTCTATAAGAACAGCAAGCACTCTGAACGTCTGCGCCGTCTCTCTAGCACCCTACCCTGAGGCAAGTGTTCTGCACCCTTCCTGTCCTTCTGTTGATTTGCTTGTTGTTTCTGTTAGTATCCTTGGCTTTTCTCCTTAGAGGAAACTTCCTTCCTCTGTGTGCTGTTTGCTCCTGTCACCGTCATGGTACTCCTGAGCATGACCTTCACTGCAGAGGTGTCTGGGTGGTCTGTCTGGGGACTTGTGAAGTCATGAGCTTACACTTTTTTTTCTTGAATGACTTGAAATCAATCACTTGTTTTTGGGGGAGAGGGGTGGTAGTGCTGGGGGTCAACCCAACCCTGAGCACTACATGTTCCACCACTGAGCTGCACTCTGAGACTTCCCCAGTCTCTGTCCTTGTGAGTCAGTGAGTACAGGCCCAGCTGTCAGGGTTCTGAGGAGAAGAGATCGGTGTTCTCAGCATTCAGTTAGCAGTTTCACTTGGCCCTGTTTTCCTTCCAGACACCCCTGTCCCAGCCTCAGTTCCCAAAGCCTTTTACGTAAGAAATTCTTCTGTGGAGATAGAGTTTAGTTAATGTCTGGCCGCTTACTCAGGAGATTGGTACCTCAGGGTCCAGCAGCTTCTACATTAACTTTTGACCAGTCCCTCCCGGGAGGCCCTCATCCCTCTAGTCTCTGAAGAACAGGGTCCCCAGCTCCTGATGGTGTCAGTATAAATCAAGGTTTTTTGACTTTCCTTAAGGCTAACCTGTATCTTGGTTTCAAGGCCCTGCTTGGTTGCCACTGTGTTTTCTCCCTTTCCTATACACAGACTGTGGGTAATCTCGGGGTACCAGCTTTTAAGTGAACAGGGATCCTTCTATTCCACTTCCCCAGAAGGGACACCAGTTCTTCTGCTCTTTCTTCTCCCTCCTTCTCTTTCTCCCTGCCTCACACCTCACTCCTTGCTCTTCAGGATCCCATTTTGGAGTTTTAAAACAGTTCGACACAGCTGCTATTTACTGCCTAGCTATGTTCAGGCATCTAATTCCGTGTTATGCTTGCCTGTGCAATTTTAAAAAACCAAAACTAAACATGTATGTGTGCCTTTCTTATTTTTCAGGGAGCATAATTCGTAAGATGGTTTTAGATAGGCAACACCTGGGAGTGACTAAGTCCAGGTGCATAGTGTGGGGTGTTGCCTTCTTGTCCGACGGCACAGTCATAAGTGTAGACTCTGTTGGAAAGGTGCAGTTGTGGGACTCTGCTACTGGAACACTCGTCAAGAGCTATCTCATCGCAAATGCTGATGTGCAGTCTATTGCTGTTGCTGATGTGAGTATGGTTCCAGCCCAGGTCGCTCGCCCCTCAACTTACGGTCCTGCCTCTGAGTAGCTAGGATTGCAGTGACAAGCCCATCTTCCAAGTCAGTCTTAGGCTCTCTCCTTTCCCATACAATGCTTATGTGACTTAGGAGGATTCAGTTTTTTCTCACAACTAACACTTTTTTTGTTGTTGTTAATTTAAAGCTATTTTTACATATTTCTTCTTGTACTAAGCATAGTTTGTATGTAGTCACATGTTACCTAATGGCAGGATCACATTCTTAGAAGTCCATCAGGTGATTTCAGTATTGTACGAGCACCATAGAGTGTGTTTAGGTAAAGGTAGTAGGGGAAGCTACTGTGCTGCACACCTAACATACCAACTGTATGTGCTCTTCTTTTACACGACTAGCAGCAGAGAAATTTAAGTCCCAAACTGTGTAATCAATGACATCATAGAAATCCATACCATGGTTTTTAATAAAAATGTTGAACTTCATAAAGATGTTTTGCTAAGCTGACTAGATGGTTCAGTGGGTAATGACACTTGCGCCAAGTAAAGAGAGAACAAACACATGTAGAACAAATAAATTTCATTTAAGAAGATACTACTTCTAAGGAAATAAAAATACTAAGTGCCTTATTTGAAAATAGAAGCTGAGCAGTGGTGGCGCACGCCTTTGATCCCAGCACTTGGGAGGTAGAGGCAGGCGGTTTCTGAGTTCGAGGCTAGCTTGGTCTACAGAGTGAGTTCCAGGACAGCCAGGGCTACACAGAGAAACCGTGTCTTGAAAAAGCCAAAAAGAAAAAGAAAGTGGAAGAAGTTTTGTTTATCTTTCAAGATTTATAGCAGGCAGAGAGAAATCCTGTCTCAGAAAGCAAAATAAAATTTTTTTAAAAATTTAGATAATTTTTTATTTTTTTGTACATCGGTGTTTGCTTGCATGTCTGTCTGCCTATCTGTCTGAGGGTGTCAAATCCTCTGGAATAGGAGTTACAGACAATTGTGAGCTGCCATGTAGTTGCTGGGAATTGAAACTGCGTGCTCTTAACCGCTGAGCTATCTCTCTGCTTCCCCCCACCTTTTTTTAATAATGCATAGGTGTTTTGCTTGTGTGTGTCTCTTTTGGATCCCTTGGAACTGGAATTGCAGAGAGCTGTGAGCTGGCATATGGGTACTGGGAATTGAACCCAGGTCTCTGCAAAAGCAGGTACCACTGAGCCATCTCTCCAGCACCACCACCACTCTCTTTTAAATATTTGATTATGTGTGGGTGTGGGTATGTGTACAGGTGTGTAGAAGGCAGAGGTTTCAGTCGTATTAGAGCAGGAGTTCTATAGAAAGCTGTAAGCTGATTACAATGAGTGCTGGGAACTGAACTCAGGTCCACTGACAGAGCAGTGATGCCCTTAATCTCAGAACCAGCTCTCCAAGCCTGCAATTTTTAAAATCTTACAGCAAGATAAAAATCTCCAACCCAAGCCAACTTAGAGTACAACTTAAAGGTCTGTTTACACCAGCATCATTGCAACTTGTCAGTAATGTTTTATGTACAGCTACGATGTCACTGGGAAATGGGAACTTTTTTGGTCCATTAGATTTTTTGAATGATATTTTGGTTTGTCATTGAATGTGTATCTTCATAACACACTAAGGTTGTCAGCAGGGGGCTCATGGCTACCTAGGTATGAGCTTGCTCCTCTGATGGAACTGCTCCTGGGAACCTCCCTTCTAAGTCAGGGAAAGAGGGGTTTGGTTTTTTGTTTGTTTTTTGTTGTCTTGTTTGTTTGTTTGTTTGTTTTGTCTCCTTCGCTGCCCAGATAGAAAACCTGAAGGAGTATTTTCCCATCTGGAATGTTTTGTTAACATCTATCCCCTCGTGATTTAATTTCTCAGCAAGAAGACAGTTTTGTGGTGGGCACAGCCGAGGGCACGGTATTCCATTTCCAGCTGGTGTCCATGACTTCCAACAGCAGCGAGAAGCAGTGGGTGCGGACGAAACCATTCCAGCATCACACCCATGATGTGCGCACTGTGGCCCACAGCCCGACAGCTCTGATCTCAGGAGGTAGGTCCTCCCCAAGCCAGCTGCTCTGACTCTCTGTGGCTCTGGCTGTTGTCTCTTCATGGAGGGCATCTCTCACTGTGTATCTCTCACTGCTGCCTTTTTGCTTCAGGCACCGACACCCACCTAGTTATCCGGCCTCTCATGGAGAGAGTGGAGGTAAAGAATTACGATGCTGCTCTCCGAAAGATCACTTTCCCCCACGTGAGTATCCCCTCACAGACTGGGTGTCTCTCTGTCCCTCTATGCAGTAAGACTGAACAGGGCTCACATGAGGCAAGCCTCCTTGAAGACATTTGCTATGTGTACATGTATATGACTATTGTGATAATGAGGTGGATCTGGTTTAGGTGTTAGGAAGGTCTACTGAACTTGTGGGGATGGTACCATCTACCTTAAAAGGCCCACTACAATGGGTTCTCCACCTAAACAGTAGAGCCGGCCCCCCCCTTAAAATCAAGCTAAGGAAATTCCCTTAAAACACAGTTACTGAGGGGAGGAGTGTTTCTCCAGAAGGAGACTCAGAGTGATGTTTGCAATTAACACACACATTTTGGGGCTGGAGATATGCTCACAGTGGTTCCTGCAAACAACCCAGCTCATCTGGTAGCTAGTGACTACCTGTACCTCCAGTTCAAGAACTGACTCTCCTCCGTTCTTACCTCTTCAGGCACTGAATGAATGTGGTGCACAGACATACATGCATAGAACACCCATATACATATAATAGAAAAATATATTTTAAAAAAAATCCACGTTTCATGTGTGTGGTTTGATAAAGTCAGACATAGTCCTTACTCTCCCACCTCCTTTTTACTTTAAAGACAGAATTTAATTATGTAGCCCTGGCTGGTTTTACTCTCTGTACGTAGATAGACTAGCCTAGCCTTGGACTCATGGAGCTCCACTTGGTACCAGGACCTCAGTGTCTCTTGACTGTCTGACTGCCTCTTTATCCCAGTTTGGATCACCATCTTTTCTCATGGATTCCTTTTCAGTGACTTCCTTAATAATTTCCTTTGTTTGCTTGCTTGTTTGTTTTGTTTTGAGACAGGGTTTCTCTGTAGCACTAGCTGTCCTGGAACTCTTTGTAGACCAGGGTGGTCTGGAACTCAGAGATCTCCATGCTTCTGTTCCTAAGTGCTTGGACATGCACACATGACCAGCTGCGCGCTCTCCTTTTATTAGCATCTCTGTCATTCGACTCTGTATTCCGTGGGTCGTTCTAAAAGCACCTTGTTCACTCCTCTGTTTAAAAAGCTTTTGGTTGCTATTGTTGTCTTCAGCATAGAGCCCTAAGTTTTTGGTGTGTTTGTAGAAACCCATGTTGATCTTGGACTGCTGTCTCACTCAGCTTTTCTGTTCTGAAAAGTCTTTTCCATGGTGCTTTTTTTTTTTTTTTTTTCCTCCCAAGGCAGGGTTTCTCTGTGTAGCTCTGGCTGTCCTGGAACGAACTCACTCTGTAGACCAGAAATCCGCCTGCCTCTGCCTCCCAAGTGCTGGGATCAAAGGCGTGCGCCACCACTGCAGCCGGGCTCGGTGGTGCTTTTGCATCTGACCTTGAGATACAGTGAGAGGTCACATGCACTTTCCTCCCTGGAACTTGTTACCTTGATTGATTAATCTTTACCAGTGAACTACTTGTGTTCTGTATATATTCCATGAGACTAAGTTAGATGTCCTTTCTGCTCATCCTGTTTGTCTGTGTTAAGTCTTGGGCCATACTCTATAGCATGCCTGCCTAGAGTATGTCATTTCTTTACACGAGTCTTGAAGTCTGTGGCTATTTTTGTCACCATTGTGTTCTTGATTCTTAGGACAATGGCTAGACTGTAGTAGGACTTAGGATATGTTTATCAAATAAATGAATTTCTGGGGTGTTTGTTTGTTTTGAAGCTAGGTCTCAGTAAAGTTGATCAGACTGGCTTAGAACTCACAGAGATCCACCTGCCGCTGCCTCCCAAGTGCTGGGCCACTATACCCAGCTAAGTAAATGGGTTTCAACAGTAGAGAAACTGATATGCTAAGATGTTGAATCTGAAAACAAAGCAGTGGATGACCAGTTGGCCTACTTATAACTTTTAAATTGTTGGATACAGCGGCGTCTCATTTCCTGTTCAAAAAGAAGGCAGCTTCTCCTTTTCCAGTTTGCTCATCACTTGGAACTTTGGAGACTAGGATCCACAACTGCAACAGGTATGTCTGGAGAAAGAGTTTTTATTTTTCCTTTTTTTTTAAACTGGGAGTTTTTTTAAAAAAGAGAAAAGAGAATTTTTAAAAGAAAGAGAATAGCAAGAAGTACTTAGATATCCCTCACAAGTGCCAGCCTGGAAGCGCAGGTCCCTGGGTATGAGCCACAGTACACCCACACAGAAGGAAACTGAAAACCAGCCATAATAGTGCATGCCATTAATCCCATCACATGGGAGGCAGAGGCCTGTGCCAAGAAAAGAAAGAAAATAAATAAACTGGAAAGAGAATGCAAAGTATCAAAATTGCAGTTGAAATTCTGCCTGTAGAAAATAAGTTCACGCCCGGCAGTAGTGGCGCATGCCTTTAATCCCAGCACTTGGGAGGCAGAGGCAGGCAGATTTCTGAGATCAAGGCCAGCCTGGTCTACAGAGTGAGTTCCAGGACAGCCAAGGCTACACAGAGAAACCCTGTCTCAAAAAACAAAATCAATCAAACAAACAAGAAAATAAGCTCACACATGGTGGCAGTTCTCTGGAAGTGGAGACAGAAGAATCAGAGGCTCAGGACCAAGGCAAGAACATCCCTGAGTTTGCTGGGCTCTGCTAAAGTTAAGGATGTATGCTGCTCTTTTTTTTTTTTTTTTTTTCAAGACAGGGTTTCTGTGTGTATACTCCTGGCTGTCCTGGAACTCATTCTGTAGACCAGGCTGGCCTTGAACTCAGAAATCCTGCCTCTGCCTCCCAAGTGCTGGGATTAAAGGTGTGTACCAAAACCACCTGGCATATGCTGCTTTTGTAAGACTCAGCACCTACACCGGGTGGTTCACAATCCCACAACTCCAGCTTGAAGGAACCTGACACCCTCTTCTACCCTCCAAGTGCCCACCCAGGCACAAACAGCAAACTGAAAATACACAAAATCTTACAAATACAAGAGTGCTTAAGCTCCTATAAGATGCATGCAAAAGTTGGGTGAGGTGACAGCTATGGAATCTGGCTTTACCCTGGCCTGACAGATATAAAAGCAGGTTGTTGAAACTGAGAAGACAAAAGGATGTACAGAGGCAGTGCATGCAAACAGACCACGTGGCTCTGGAGTGAGTAACTAGTTTAAGAGTGAATTCTCTTCCTTAGAATGTATTGACATCTGCTCCTACTTACCTGCATGTCTGTGGAGTGGGGCTTTAGGCGCGTCAGATGCTGAGCCTTAGACTCCGTTGGCTGCTCTTCAGTAGCCCTTCAGATTGTGCCTGCTGACATGAAGAAAACAGATTACCCACTGGTAGAAACTCTGTGTTAGGGAGGGTCGGCTTTAGAATAGAAAAATACATACGGAATTATTCTTTTTGATGAGGAAAAAACTCAGATTTTTCTGTTTTTAGGCAAGAACGGAGATACTCTTCCACTCTCTAAAAACGCCGACCATCTCCTGCATCTCAAGACAAAGGTGAGGACGGGTCATACTCCCCATCCAAGGTCCAGAGCCCTTCATTCTGAATCTGAGCACCACTTAATCTGTGGCCCAGACTGTGCCATCAGCCAGAAGCTGAGAATTTGATAAACAAGTACAAGAAATTGGATTTCTCCTTTGGGTACTATAAACATAGCTTGTGTCCTTGTAGTAATTAAGATAGTGCAAATATAAAACATAAATAAATAGATATTGGTCATTTATGGTGGCACATGCCTGTAAATTCCAACATTCAGGAGGCTCCAGAATAAGAGCCACCCTGAGTCTGAAGTTAGCCATGGACAGAGACTGAGTCCAGGTTTACTATGTCATCAGGATTAGCCTTAAGTTAGAATCCCTACGTCAGCCTCCCTGGTGCTGGGATTACAGATATATACCTCCACACCAGCTTTATTTTTAACTCTATATAAACTTTACATTATATTTTTCTTCCCCTTTGAATATTTTTCATTTTTTTTCTTTCTTGGGGGTATTTTGGTGGGGTGGGATTTCAGGACAGGGTTTCTCTGTGTCCTAGCTGTTCTGGAACTTCTTCGATAGACCAGGCCTTGAACTCAAAGACTGCCTGCCTTTGCCTCCTGGCTGCTGGTATTAAAGGCATGTGCCACCATATCCAACTCAAAGCGGGTCATCAGAAAAGGAAATCAGCACTGCCAGTCCTTTGTCCTCAACTGTTACACTAATGCCTTCCTACTCCTGTTTCCCAGACTGAGGCAGTTACCTGCAGACCCACAGTAGATTTGGAAATCAAAGCTGTACCAGTGATATGTTCTGTCTGGGATCTAGTCATAGTACACACAGCACATGAGTGTTTAAGACTATGTATATACATGGCACACACCTTTAATCCCAGTACTCAGGAGGCAGAGGCAGGTAGACCTCTTGAGTTTGAGGCCAGCCTCATCTACAAACTGAGTTTTAGGACAGCCAGAGCTACACAGAGAAACAAGCATTGTCTCAAAAAAAAAAAAAAAGACTGTAGGCATTTATGGAAATGTCCAGAGCACTGAGACTGTTGTCATAGGAACCGTGTTATAGGGTTTGCCAGCCTTGGAGGTGGACTCCTTTGAGCCCAGCACTGGGTGTCTTATTCAAGGAGACTGTAGTGAAACGATGAGATTTTTGTCTAGGAAAAAAATTGGTTTTCTCACTCATGTTGCTTCCTCCATTTGCCAGGGCCCTGAGAACATTATCTGCAGCTGCGTTTCCCCGTGTGGAAGTTGGATAGCCTATTCTACAGCATCTCGATTTTTTCTCTATCGATTGAAATACGAGCGTGATAACATAAGCCTCCAGAGAGTAAGTGAGGGTGGCGCAGTGTGTTCCTGAACAAGAAAAAAGTTCTATATGTGTAGTTGTTGTTTGAAGTGGCAATGAATTGGGAGGAATCCTTAGTGAAAAGTTAGCCAGTCGTGGCTGTTACAGAACCTACAGGACCTACGTGTTGGAAGGAGAGATGTGCACCACTTAACCTCTGCCCTCTATATACTTGGCACACAGCACATTTTTAAATGTTTTATTTGCTTACTTGTATTGATGTTTTGCATGCATACATGCAAGTATGTCTGTTCACCATGTGTGTACTGATGCTTGCAGAGGCCAGAAAGAGAGGGTCCCCTGGACTGAAGTTGTAGATGAAGTTGTGAGCTTCTGTATGGATACTGGGACTCCAACCCTGGTCCTCTGGGAGAGCAGCCAGTGCTTTTAACCTGGGAACCAACTCTCCATCCTACACACAAGTCTTTTGTTTGTTTTAAATCTTATAGAAGGTTGTAGGTTCAATCTTCAGCATTACCGCTGTTCAGCTAACTATATATTTATTTATTGCTGTTAATTCATTTGATTTTTATACATTTTTAATTAGAATAGAATAATATTCCTTTCCTTCTTCCATTCCCTTTCAGACCTCCTCTGACCCCACATACTCTTTTTACTCTCAAATAAATACCCTTTTTTTTTTTTTAAACAAATAGCCTGCTGGGTCTGGTTTTGTTAGTGTGAATGATTTTAAGGCTTATATATTTATTGCGTACATGAAAGGAAATAGAGAAATGGTCCTTTACAAAAATGTTATTTTATTCCCATAGTATTCCAAAGTAGAGAGTTGACCCGTTACCATCTGGATGGAGAGAAGGGTAGACAGGCTCTGGGAAGCATGCCCATGTTCCGGGCCCTTTGTGGGTCCTTGCTTGGAAATCCCAAGGTTAATGGAACAGAAGCCTGGCTGGGTCAGGTTTTGGTGTGCTACTTTCTCTCACCGGCTTTTACTGTTGATTTATCCTAAGGTTTCCAAGTTACCAGCATTCCTTCGCTCTGCCCTTCATATTTTGTTTTCTGAAGATTCAACAAAGCTCTTTGTGGCATCCAATCAAGGGTCTCTACATATTGTTCATCTGTCAGAAGGAAGCTTCAAGCACTTGCATACTTTCCAGCCGCAGTCAGGTGAGGATTTCTAACTGGACAGAGGGACTTCTCAGCTTCCCTTGTGTGGCCCTTTTCTCTTTAGATCCCAGCGACAGGTGCTGGTTCTCTTGGCGCCTGCCCTGCAGATATACTCACTCCCATGTTTGCAGTTTGAAGTGGGAGGAGATAGCTGGCAGATGATGACTCTCGATGAGTTCTGAAACGTTCCTCACACCTACTCTTTTCTCACTGAGTTTTTGATTCCTTATTTGTGGCTAGGGAAGTTTCATCATCCTTAGTTTTGTTAGCAGAGTTAGAAAGTAAAAGTCATCTGCAGTCCTGACCCCTAGTAACCCCCTAGTTAGTGCTTTGCCTAGTAACCCCCTAGTTAGTGCTTTGCCTAGTAACCCCCTAGTTAGTGCCTTGCCTAGTAACCCCCTAGTTAGTGCTTTGCCTAGTAACCCCCTAGTTAGTGCCTTGCCTAGTAACCCCCTAGTTAGTGCTTTGTCTAGTAACCCCCTAGTTAGTGCCTTGCCTAGTAACCCCCTAGTTAGTGCTTTGCCTAGTAACCCCCTAGTTAGTGCTTTGCCTAGTAACCCCCTAGTACTTTGCTTAGTAGCCCTCCTTAGAACTTTGCCTGATAACTCCCCCTCCCCCGTACTTTGGTGTTTTCTGGCATATGTATGTAGAGATTTTGTGGGCACACTAACTTTTTGTTGTGTGTTTCTGTGAGATGTTTATATAAGATGAAAATATTGTTGTGCATATACTTTTATTTGGGGTCATTTGTGCTTGTGACTGTTTTTTGTCTTCTGTGAAAATGTAGATTGCATCACTGGATGACACACCAGCTAATGCTGAATTAACAGCACTGGGGAGTTGCAGTGTTGACTTAAGTTCCTCATCTGCTTTATGTTGGTAGTTGGAATGGATGTATTCCATGATCTGTCCCTCGTCCCTAGCCCTGGCACTTAGTTGCTTCACTATTATTTAGACTCTTATCAGCCTGGATTGTCTACATTTAATGTGAACTCATGGAAAGCTGCTTCAGGCCAGGCGTTGGCGTGCACACCTCCAGTCCCAGCACTTGGGAAGCAGGGGCAGATGGATCTCTGTGAGTTTTGAGGCCTGCATGGAACTCAGTTCCGTGGTAGCCAGGGCTACACAGAGAGGCCCTATCTCAGCTCCCTATCCCAATCCCCCAACCCCAAGAAATAAAAAGCAAAAAGAAAAACTGCTTCAGAAGAAACTTGTCATTTAGGAGTCAGATGAATTAAACCAACAGTCTTTTTAATTACAAATCTTAGACTACCTTGTCCTTACTTCGTTTTGGTTTTTTTGGGGGTAGGGGGCTATTTGTTTGTGTGTGTGTGTTGTTGGGGGGTGGGAGGGGTTGGTTTTTCGAGACAGGGTTACTGTATGTATCCCTGGCTGTCCTGGAACTCACTTTGTAGACCAGGCTGGCCTTTAGCTCAGAAATCCACCTGCCTCTGCCTCCCAAGGGCTGGGATTGTGCGCCACCACTGCCCAGTCATTTTGGTTTTTCAAGACGGAGTTTCTCTGTGTAGCTTTGGTTGTTCTTGAATTACCTCTGCAGACCAGGTTAGCCTTGAACTCAGAGGTCTGCCTGCCTCTCCCTTTGCCTCTCAAATGCGCGATTAACAGTGAGTGCCACCACTGCCTGGCATCCACACCATCTTTATCCATCCTTTAGTACTTGCTCTATGACTTATAAAGCTTTTCTCCTTATTAGGGATTGTTAGATGGAACACATTTTAGCATATAATATTGATGTCTGATTTTTATCTCATGTCTTCAAGTTGCAAATTGAATCGAAACCTATTGACAAATGTGATCTGTAGTGTTAAACATACTGAGGGCATTCAGTAAATTAAATATGTGCTTCATGTCTGTTAAACATGCTGTGTCCATAACTAACTTTAAAGCAGTGAGTAGGAAAAAGGAGTTTGGAATAATTAGCTTAAGATACAGTTTCAGTGCTTCCTTGGGTCTGTACCACAGGTCTCCCCAGTTTTATCTTCCCAGCCTCTCTTCACGTGAGTGGCAACTGGGTCAATAGTTTTTATGTTTGTTTGTTTTATATTTATTGTTTGTTTGTACTCATCTCATGATGTAAACCTAACTGACCTGAAAAATGCTGTATAGACTAGGCTGGCCTCAAACTCATATTCTCTGCCTCCTGAGTCCTAGGGCTAAAAGTTTGTGCCACCATACAATAGCTAATTCAATTTTTAAAAGTGGGGAAGGTATGATTGCCTGACATTTGAGAAGCTGAGGCACATAGATCCTAAATTTAAGGCTGTCTTGGGCTACAAAAGTAATTTCCTGCCTCAAATTTTTTTTTAAAAATTTAAAAGTAAACAGGTTAACCTTTAGAACTAATTAGCAAAACTCCAGTAAATTCTCCTGTAAATGATTTATAGCTGTGTGGGTCTTGCTGGTCTCTCTATCATCTCTAGGCCTGGGCAGGCTGTGGGTGACTAATTCAAGAACTTGTTCTTCTGACCTCACAGGGACGGTAGAGGCCATGTGTCTTTTGGCAGTCAGTCCAGATGGGAATTGGCTAGCCGCATCGGGTACCAGTGCTGGAGTCCATGTATATGACCTGCATCATCTAAAGGTGAGCCTCCATAGTGGCAGTTTGAGTAATATGGGAGACAAACTGCTAGTCATGTTAGGATTTGAGGCAGATTGGAGTGACCTGGAAGTATGCTAGACTTTTTCTTTTTCTTTTTCTTTTTCTTTTTCTTTTTTTTTTTTTAAAGTAAGATTTTTTTCCTTCTTTAGATTCCTGTTTTAGAATTCTTTAGAGCCTCAAAGCTGTACTCACATAATATTAAAATCAGTGAGAACAGTGTAATTAGGGGATCATGAGTGCTAAATCCATTTCCTGACTAGGGATATAGTTCAATGGTCATTCCCCAGTACCACAAAACAGACAGAACAGAATGATTAAATAGTCAAAAACACCCAGGTGTCTCTGCTTTGAGGAAGGAGGGGAGATCCTGATACATAGATTCAGAGCTGGAGATCCTAACGGGCTTCCTTTCATACTTGCCTGCCTTGTATATTCCGTGAGACTTTAAATAAGACACAACCAGAGAGGAAAGAGTAGCTGGGGAATCCTTCTGACAGATGCCGACAGGTAACAGTACTGCCAGCTGTGCACTGGCACGGTACTGTCCCCAGTTCTGTCCCCAGCACCCTCAAAACGAATGTTTCTGTGACATGCCCGCATGCCTTGTAGTTGAACCCAAATCTCTATCCATAGGCAATAATTTTTGACAGGATTGCTCTGTGTAGCCCTGGCTGTCCTGGAACTCACTCTGTAGACCAGGCTGGCCTCCAACTCAGAGATCCGCCTGCCTCTGCCTCCCAAGTGCTGGGGGATTAAAGGCCTGGGCCACCACTGCCTAGCAGTAATGTTTTTTAGACCCAGAATAGAGCTATGTGTTCTCAGTACAGAGTTACTATGTCCTGAGTGATTCATACTGACGTGCTTACTCAGATGAAACTGCTCTTTAGTTCTCTGGAAATGCTTCATTTTGTAAACAGTTAAGCATGATTTTTTTTTTTGTTGGAGAAAGGGTTTCACTAGCTAAAACTCACTCTAGACCTGGCTGACTACAAACTATCTTTCAGAGTAGGTGGATTAAAAGTGTGTGTCATTGCACCCAAGAAGAGAAAAATTTAAATGAAATTAAAGTTCTTTGTTGTTGAAATGCCTGAACTTCCACAGAATACTTTTGAGTTTTTCTTGTAAGTTCCAAAGAACAGTATTTCAAACAGCTGACTTAGGGGCTTAGAGCTTAGTACAATGCTCAAGTACTTGTGTAGCATATATAAGGCCCTGAAAACAACAAAAACAAAATAATAATAATAACAACAACAACAACTAGTAAAAATCACTGGCAGCTAGCTTTCTTTTGGGGTAGGTGTAAGTAAGTGCGTGTATGGGCTTGGGTGTTTGAGATAGGGTCACCCTGTATAGACTGGCTGGCCTAGAACTCGCAGAGCTGCCTCTGTCTCTGGAGTGCTGGGATTAGAGTTGTGTGCTGCTGTGCTCAGCTCGTGTAACCTTTCTTGAAGGAAGGTGTCCTATAGAGTCTTCCCTTGTCTTTTCCCAGCTTCACTGCACAGTGCCTGCTTACAATTTCCCAGTGACTGCCCTGGCCATCGCCCCCAATACCAACAACCTGGTCATTGCTCATTCTGACCAGCAGGTAAGTGATTCTAGTGCTTTCCAGCTCCCTTCTGCTAGACTGACCTGGAACAGTTAGGAGGAACTTTCCCTTGAAGATGTTGGAGGGTACATAGGCAGGTTTGTTTTGTGTAAATTAAGCTTCCCTGTGTGGCCCATTATTGGCCAGCAGCACCCATTAACCAATGGAGTTCTAGAGAAGAAGCACAAAGTGATAACAAGAATTTCAAAGCACTCTGCTGATTTAAACTAGAGATGACATGGACCCAGGTACTAAATTAGGTGCAGATGTAATACAGTCTTGAAAATAAACTAAAAATGGATGGTTTACCTTCATGAGGAAATCAGGCCTTACTAAAATTGAGGTGTCTAAATCTCAGCCAGAGTGAGAACTTAAGTTATGAAGAAGCAATCTTTAAATACTTGGGCTGTAGGACACATTAACTCATCAACAATGGTGTATCCTCATCTGTAAACTGGAGATGAGAGCATCAACCAGCCCTGTGGAGCTGTTTGAAAGATTCAGCGTGTCCGGGAAGCACAATTGATTAGACTGCTAGGCAAATGATGTTTCCTAAACAATTTTATACTCTACTGCACACACAGTAACCAAAAATGCTATCTCACTTTCATGGGCTTTCATCCTTTATCTAGACTATTAAAAGATGCTGCCTTAAGTGCCTTTGTCATTTAAACTGATACCCTCTGAGTTTAGTGGCAATGCCTTATAATCCTATCATGTGATATATTGAGGCTAGAGGATCACAAGTTCCAGGACAGCCAGAGCTTAAACAAACGACTCTGACTCAAAAATCCAGAGTGACTTATTGTATATAATTTTATATATATAATTTACCTTTAAAATTTTTTTTAAGGAGTGGTAAAATATAAGGCTGAATATGGTGCTTAGTGTTTACTACTACTTGTGGTTAGGAAAGGATAAACCCAGAAGGGACCAGAGCCTCTGAACATTGTGCGTGTATACATTTGCACTTGTTTGGTGGTGTGTTCTCCAGGTATTTGAATTCAGCATCCCAGACAAGCAGTATACAGAGTGGAGCCGCTCTGTCCAGAAGCAAGGATTTCACCAGCTGTGGCTCCAAAGGGATACTCCCATCACACACATCAGCTTTCATCCCAAGCGGCCAATGCACATCCTCCTCCATGATGCCTACATGTTCTGCATCATTGACAAGTCCTTGGTGAGTCTGGAGACTTCTTCCTTAAGAATCTTTAAGAGCACCGGGTGGTGGTGGCGCACGCCTTTAATCCCAGCACTTGGGAGGCAGAGGCAGGCGGATTTCTGAGTTTGAGGCCAGCCTGGTCTACAGAGTGAGTTCCAGGACAGCTAGAGCTATACAGAGAAATCCTGTCTCGAAAAAACCAAAAAAAAAAAAAGAATTGTGTGTGTGTGTGTGTGTGTGTGTGTGTGTGTGTGTGTGTGTGTAAGTAAGATAGGGGGAGTGTTTTGCCCAAAGAAGCCAACAGAGTATTTCAGATCCCATGGAGATGGGGTCACAGCTGTTTGTGTATCATGGGTGCTGGGAACAGAACCCAGGTCCTCTACAGGAGTAGCAGATGCTCTTAATTGCTGGGCTGCCTTCCAGCACCCTGTTTTGTTTTAGGCTTCTGAGTCGTGCTGTTGCTATTGCAGCCTGACTGGCCTTGCATTAAATTTACAGCAGTCCTGCCCCTGCTTCTAATGCTGGTGAAGTGGAGTATGGGTTACCACACCCTACCTTTACTTATAAATTTTTAAGTATAAACAATGATTGATAACTAAGGGAGCCTCAGAATACAAACTACCACCATCGTGGTCAGTGGAGGATGGGAACTGTACAAACTGCCTGCGTGTTGATTAGAGGAGAGGTCATTCTGTTTGGCACACACGCTACTGTGCATTCCTACTGTTGGGTAAGGGGTTAGCCTTTCTGGACTAGTTTTTACTGCTGTAATTATTTCTAGCTAGCTTTTCAACATGCAGTCCTTGAGTGAAGCGGTTTCATTGAAGGAGACACCTGCTGGTGTTTTGACCATGCTGCTCCTTAGGTAAAGATATTTCAGAAGTTGATCTTTGTGTCTTGTGAAAGTCCAGCTGGAAAAGTTCCAGCGTTCGTGACTGTGATTTGGGTAGGGACACAAAGTGCTTTCTTTAAGTTTGAGATCCTAGCTGCTGTTTTGAATACCCCCACCCACCTACCTACCTACCCCTCCCCAATATATATGTCTTTTCTGGGTAGGAGCTTTCCTTCCTTGGAGGCCTGTGGACCACAGTCATGGCTGTACTGCACTTTGGGTTTCAGCTATAGCCAACACCAGCTGTTCTGCCTAGCTGTGAACATGGGGGTGGGTGGGATGTGCGTGGGGAAGGCAACAGATGGCTCTAAAGGAGGTGTGCACAGGGAAGTGTCACTGAATCTCATCTCCTGGGCCTTGTGTCCTGGGCTGTGGGAAGCAGAGCTGGCTGGCAAGTGCCTTCTGTGAGAGAGTGGGGCAGGAAGAGCCCTCCCACCCACTCAGCCCAGAAGGCTTTCACCCCGGCTATGGGATGAGTCCTTCATGTCCTCGTCCTAAGTAGAGCTAGTTCTCAAGGAAGTCAGAGGTGATGTGAATCATTTATTTGGCCGTCTCTTGAAGTGTCAGTGACATCAGTGGGGGTAGTTTATGTTATTTCCCTGGGGGGAAACCCTAGCCACTTGGCCAGTGATATGGTTGAGGGGGTGTGGAAAGCTCAGTAACTGTGCGGGCTGAGAGCCTGTACATGCCCATTTGTTCCTGACAGTGTTGCTGACAAAACTAGCCTACAGCCCGAAGTGCTTTTACGTGACCTAGGATATGTTGATACCTAAGATGGGTATGCAGGTGGGGGGTGTGTGTGTGTGTGTGTGTGTGTGTGTGTGTGTGTGTATGAGTTTATATTCACCATGGAAGTGCAGTGCCCACGGAGGCCGGAAGAGGATAGTAGATTTTCTGGTCCTGGAGTTAGAGCAGTTATCATCCACCTAACATGGATGATAAGAACTGAACTTGGATCCTGCGCAAGAGCAGTAAGCATTTTTAACCATGGAGCCATCTCTCCAACTTCTTCTTGAGGGCTGGGGATAAGGCTCAGTTGATAGAATGCTTGCCTACCAAGCATGAAACTCTGGTTTAGATTCCTAGCACATGTAAACTCAGGTAAGAATACACTTTGGAAATAGAGATAGGATCAGAAATTCAAAGTCATTTATACCTCCAGCATCAATTTCAGAGTTCAGCATTGGGTGGACTAGGGAACCTTTCTCAAAAAAAGGTTTTCTGGGAGTGCTTGGGATTACCGTTTAGTGGTTAAAAGCATATACAGAAAGTAATAATTAAAATTTTTCTAACGTTTTTTTTTTTATTAAAGTTTTTATTTATTACGCACACAATGTTCTGCCTGCATGTATGCCTGCAAGCCAGAAGAGGGCACCATATCCCATTATAGATGATTATGACCCACCATTTGATTGCTGGGATTGAACTCAGGACCTCTGGAGTAACCTCTGAGCCATCTTTCCAGCCCAGAGATGTTCTTTTTTTTTTTTTTTTTTTTTTTTGGTTTTTCAAGACAGGGTTTCTCTGTATAGCCCTGGCTGTCCTGGAACTCACTCTGTAGACCAGGCTGGCCTCGAACTCAAGAAATCCGCCTGCCTCTGCCTCCCAAGTGATGGGATTAAAGGCGAGCGCCACCACTGCCCAGCTCAGAGATGTTCTTTATACATATACTTTTCCATTTATTCAAGACTAAAGAGGAAGGGCTATAGACCCACAGGTTGAGAACCACTGGTCTAAGGTGTCTACCTGTCATTCTGGCTCTTAGGAGGTAGAGGCAGGAGGATTGGGAGAGCTGCAGTGAGACTTTGTCTCAAAAGCAGAACAAAGCAGCAGCAGTAGCTAGGTCTGTAGAAGCTAATGAAACTTTTTGCTGTTTTAGTTTTGTGACACTAGGGATTAAAGCCAGGGTCTTACAAGTGCTAGACAATACAAGTTCAGATATCTTGTGTATCTTGTTGGGCCTAATGATTCAGGCCTGTAATACCAGTTCCACAGGAGGCTGTGGCAGGAGCATCACAAATTCAAGGACTAAGACCAAACTATGGCCAGCCTAGACAACTTAGTGAAACTCTCTCAAGGAATACTGAAAAATAGAATGACGATAGTGATGCGCGCTTTTATCCCAGCACTCAGGAGGTAGAGGTACACAGATCTCTGTGAAAGACCAGCCTGGGCTACAGGGGGTTCAAGGATGGCCAGGGCCACAGAGTGAGACCGTCTCAAAACAACAACAAAAAACGGGCTGGGGGTGAGAATAAGTACTAAAAAATTAAAAGATTAGGGATATTCAGAGTGCTTGCTTGCTTGTGTGTGTCCCTGGGTTCAGTCCCCTTTGCTAAAGTCCTTGGTGAGTTTGGAGACTTAGGAATCTTTAATTTTGTGTAAGGTGTGTGTGTGTGTGTGTGTGTGTGTGTGTGTGTGTGTGTGTGTGTTTTATATTGCTTTAGTAAATAAGTATCCTTGTCTTTTTAGCCACTTCCAAATGAGAAAACTGTGCTCTATAACCCACTTCCTCCGAAAAATGAATCAGATGTCATCCTGAGGCGCACAACCCATGGGTTTAAAATGTCTAAGATATATAAGGTAAAATCCTCTTACTATGCCCTGGATGGTTGCTTCCCTGTAATGTTAGCAAAATGTAATGACTAACAAATAGAAGTCAGGTGTGTCTTCCGTTTGCATGTAGAGACCCTGTCTTGGGGGAGGCAACAACCTTGAAGTTGTCTGTTGCTGTAGCTGTGATTCACTGTTCTTAACTCAGTAGTTTAGAGCAGGCAAATCTTACTTCCCTGTAGGAGAGAAGTTTGTAGTGAGCGATGATCTTGGTGCTCATGTGGGATCTTTGTTAGAATGAATATTCTTCTCTGTAGAACTTGTGATTAGAGAATGTTTCGAGGAATAAAAGTAATGGAAGTCATTGAACTTAAGCAATTTTCTTTTTTCTGACTAATTTCACCATATATAAAACAATGTTCTTTGACCTTATGGTACTGCGGCTGTCTGGCCCAACTCAAGTTCCCCAGTTATAGCCTTATGGGCCAACTCCACTACAGTGCTGGCCTTGTCCACCCATGCTGAGTCCAAGGGCGGGGAAGGTTGTCAGGAATTTCTGTCCTTTGAGTCTTGACCAGAGCTGGTGGAGAATGACTCCTGTTAAGAATGACTCCTGTTACTGTCCTCTCTCTGCAGCCCTTGCTCTTTATGGAGCTTTTGGATGAAAGGACGCTTGTGGCAGTAGAGCGACCCCTGGATGACATCATTGCTCAGCTCCCACCACCCATCAAAAAGAAGAAATTTGGAACTTAAAACAGGGCACTGTCTGTGTCCTTTCTTGAACTGTCTATCCTGTTTGTTTGTTTGTTTGTTTGTTTGTTTTTTCCCAAATCATGATAATAAAACAAAATTATTCTTTAGGACTAGACATTTTAAATTATTTTCCAAAAGAGTGAGCACAGGTTTCCTTTCTTTGAGTGCAGTGGAAAGAAGGTCACTATAAATCCCAGTATCAGGATGGCTCTGGGAACACACACTAGACCCTTAAGCCTTACACCCTCAGGCCTTACAACTCCACTTGATTGCTAGAACCTGTCATGAAGGAGAGGTGGATCTCTGGGATGTTGTCCTCTGGCTTCCTGTGTGTGCTACTAAAATTTCAAGGTATATGTAGCTACAATGATGAACTAGCTAGAAGCTCATACTGCCTTTTTTGAGTCTTGTCTGTTCTTGCAGTATGGTCTCAGGAAAAAAAATAGTCCAGGCTCTCTGTTCTCCTGTCTCTGCTGGGATGTCACTACTAGCCTGCAGCCTATTCAAAGGGCCTCCCAGAATCACCTTGGAGGATGCTCCTAACAGCCATAATCCACTTTATAGTTCAAGGAAGAATTTCACTGCAACATCAAAAGGAAGCACTCCATCCAAAAGTTGGATGCCTTTGGCAGTCATTAAAAAGAGGCTGGGGATATAAGGTAGTCTACACATCTAGCTTGTACAAGGCCAGATGCAGTTCTCAGTGGCACGACAAGCATCACCAGTCCTTTCACCTGCTGTGTGCCAGCTACAGAAGGTAAGAAAACATTGGGCAGGCATTTTGCTAGAGAGTAGCAATGGCGGTAGGGACCCGAGGGGCAGTCTAGCCTGTGGATCACCTTTCTGTTCTACCTGCTTCAAGATGGTTACTCCCAGCCATGTTCTTGACTCACTAGTTTTGAATTCGATCTTTCAGTTTAGAAGGTGAAGAGCAGTAGTTAGCCTGAAGCAAGCAGATTTCCTTACTGTCTCAATGGTTGTATTCTGTTGCATGCTGCAGAAACCCAGTATGTGTTTTGTGTGGCTCCGGTGGAGAGCTGAGGATGGGGATCTGACAGCATCGTGTACACTGCTGGGAAAGCATTTTGCTGCAATAAATCCCACTCTCTGGGTCTGGAAAGAAAAAGTGAGAATTTAAAGCAGATCTGTGGGGAACAAGTTAACAGGTTAAAAGAGAGCATTTACAGTTGATGCAATGACGTTTACAATAAATGGCCAATTTCTGCTCTGCCTGTTTAGGTTTAAAGGTGACAGGACTAATTTAAGCACAGCTGCAACTTCACAGGTCATTTTGTTAAACCTTCATGGATTTAACTTTTTTGAATGAGCCTCCTTCTGTTAAAAGGGGGGTGGGAGGGAGCTTTGTCTATAGTCTGTGTTAGACTAGGTTGTTGGCCTTTAGCAACTAATCCTGGTCTCCAGTGAAACATGTTTTTGAGACCATATGTGGTGGGACACACCTATGAATCCTGGCACTTGGAAAGGTATTAAGTTCAAGGCTAACCCTGGCTACAGTGGGAACTCCTATCTTACAAAACAAAGGAGCTACATGGAAGTTTCTGGCCAGCCAGGGCTATGTAATGAGACAATGCCAGCCCAAAACATTGTGTGAGCCAAAGTCCAAAGCCTGGTGTGGTATGGTGATATACACCTTTAATTTTAACACTTGGGAGGCAGAGGCAGGCAGATCTCTGATTTTTTGTTTTTCGAGACAGGGTTTCTCTGTCCTGGAACTCACTCTGTAGACCAGCCTGGTCTACAGAGTGAGTTCCAGGACAGCCAGGGCTACACAGAGAAACCCTATCTCAAAAAAACCAAGAAAACAAAACAAAGGTGTGTGCCACCACTACCCGGCTCAGATCACTTGATTTTTGAGGCCAGCCTGGTGTGCATAGCAAGTTCCAGGACAGCCAGGGCCCCACAGAGAAACTTGATCTCAAACAAAACAGATCAAAGTTCAAGTTTGAACTTTGGATGGGAACAGAGTCAAGTCTAAGACTCTGTTCTTCACAACTCAAAGACTGACTTCACTTGGTTCTCTGGCTGTGGAGCTGTAAGTCCAAGGAGTCCTTGCTAACTGGGGGCTAGTTTATGGCCCAACTTGCTTAACTTTTCTTGTAGTGCTGGGAATGGAAACTCAAACAACTTGGAATATAAAGTAAGTGTCGTGCCACAGAACTACATCCCTAGTCCCCCTGCCTATGGCTGGAAACCTCTTAGCTTGTGAAGGATATGCTTCTGACCAAGACGAATAAGGCTTCTTCTGAAAGTGGTGAGCATTCCTCTGCAAGGTTTCCAGCCAATGACTCGAACTTCCATAAATGGGATGGGAAGGAAGAAGGGCTTTAGGCCTTGAAAGTCTTCCTAAGTAGAAAACTGGATACAAATAAAAGAAGCCCAAACGGATTGGGACAAGTCAGAGAAACCAAAGGGGAGGGGGAGATAAACCAGTGTTAAATAACATTTCAGTGCATATTTCCCACATTATGGGTATTTGTGTAGCGGAGCTTCTGGAGCCGTTCCCCCTTGGCATCCATTCCAGCTTGCTGCTTTTGCTTGAGTTCTACGGAGAAGTTTTGACCAGAGACTGGCCTAGATGTGGTCTTTTTTTTTTTTTTTTTTTTTGCCAACACTACTCAAATGGCTTAATAAACTCATTTCTTCCATGTGCTGGCAGGTAATCCAATCTTTTTGCCATGGAAATAACAAGACTTAGACTAAAGAATAAAACTTTGGAATCCTGAAAGAGAAGGTTTTAGGAAGCTTATTTTTTAGCATCAAAACAGTTCAGATAGGCATGACAGTGTACGAGAAAGGCAGAAACAGGAACATCAAGAGTTCAAGGCCAGCTTCTGTTACATACTGAGTTTGAGACTTGCCTGGCCACATAGACCCTGTCTCCAAAACAAAAAAACTTTTGTTCAGGGGCTAGTGTGTGGCTCAGTGATGGAGTACCTGTTTGATATGCAGAAAGCCTTGGGTTCAATCTCTAGCACCACAAAAAAGGAAAAAAAAAATCCAACCTCAAATGGAATTTTTATTTTGTTTTTTGGACACAACACTGTCTTGGAACTTACAAAGATCTGCTTGCTTCTGCCATCTGAGTGCTGGGATTTTTTTTTTTTCAGTTTCTTTTTTTTAAAAAAAAAAAAAAAGTTTATTTAGTATAAGTAAGTACACTAGCTGTCTTCAGACACACCAGAAGAGAGCATCAGATCTCATTACAGATGGTTGTGAGCCACTATGTTGTTGCTGGGATTTGAACTCAGGACTTCTGAAGAGCAGACAGTGCTCTTAACCACTGAGCCATCTCGCCAGCCCCTTTTTTTTCAATTTCTTTATACTCATCATGCAGATGATCTCCACAGAGATCCATGATCCTGTTTTAGTTTTTTGGGTTTTGGTTTGGTTTGGTTTTTTCTACCTCCTGAGTGCTGGGATTAAAAGTGTGTGCCACCACTGCTCCCTGTTTGGTTTTGGTTTAAAAAAAAAAAAAAAACTTTTTAAAAGTACTTGGGAGGCAGAGGCTAGTCAATCTCTGAGTTCAAGGCCAGCCTAGTCTACATAGTGAGTTTTAGGTTAGTCAGGACTCCACAGGAACCCTGTGGGGAAGGGGTACCTTAAAAATCTAATAAATTTTAGATTTATTTTATGTGTGTAGTCCTTTGCATGTACACATCTGCACCACATTCCTGCAAGTGTCCATGGAGGCTGATGAGCGTGTTGGATTCCCTGGAACAGAGTGGGTGCTGAGAATTAAACCTGGGTCTTTTAGAAGAGCAGCCAATGCTCTTAACCCTCTCTAGCCCCATGATCCTATTTTAATCTGATTTTTCACAATGCCATTCTATTTGCCTTGACAAATACCTTGGAAAAACAAAAGAGGAAAGATATATTGCAGCCCACAGTTTCAGTCCTCAGTCCGTTGGCTCCATTGCCGTGGGCCTGTGGTGAGGCAGAACATCATGCTGGCAAGAACAAGTGTGTGAACAAAGAAGCAGAGATGAAAGGGAGAAAGGCCAAGTATGTCTTAGAAAGGTATGGCCTCATAACCTACTTCATCACTGCCTATTGAAGAACTTATCACTCTCATGATCCCGTGGCTTCCTGTCAGCACCTCTAGCTGGGGAACCACCATTCCTCTAACACAAGAACTCTCTCAGGAATGTGCTTAGTATACCAACTAACATCCCTGACAACACCAATAGAAACACCACAGGCACCACTAGGTGGTGTAGCACATTCCTGAACTTGTAATCCTAGTACTGGGAGGTGAAGACAAGTTCAAGGTCATCCTCAAGTTCAATCAAGGTCAGTCAAGTACTATTACAAACCGTATTTTAGAAGGCTGGCAAGATGGTTCTTCAGTGGGTAAAGGCGCTGGTTGACAAGCTTGATGATAAATCCAATCCCTAGGACACATATGGTGGAAGAACAGAACCAACTCTCAGGAGGTGTCCTTTGGCTTCCACATTCATGCTGTGGATACACATGCCCCCCAAATAAAGAAAGAAAAATTTGAAATTGTAAAATTGTAAAAAAAAAAAAAAAAAAGTCCAGGTTGTGGCTCACACATGATCCTAGCATTCAAAAAACAGAAGCAAGTTCAAGGCCAGGAGCGGCTGGCCTCAAAGTCACTGAGATACACCTGCCTCCCAATATTTTTTTTTTTTAAGATTTATTTATTTTATGTGTATGAGTACACTGTAGCTGTACAGATGGCTGTGAGCCATCATGTGGCTGCTGGGAATTAAACTCAGGACGGCCCTGCTTGCTCCAGCTCCTGCTCACTCCAGCTCCTACTCACTCTGTCGAGATACACTGTAGCTGTCTTAAGACACACCAGAAGTGGGCATCCATCAGATCTCATTATGAGTGGTTGTGAGCTGGGATCCAAACACAGGACCTTCGGAAGAGCAGTCAATGCTCTTACCCACTGAGCCATCTCACCAGCCCCCTGCCTCCCAAGATTAAAGGCTTGTGTTACTATCCTGGTTTTTGTTTGGGGGGCCTGTGTTTGTTTGTTGTTTTAACCAAAAAAAAAAAAAAAAAAAAGCAAAAACAGGCCATCAAGATAGCTCAGGAGGTGAAATAAAGCATCCATGCTGATTCAATGGCTCCTGGAGGAGCTGGAAGCTGGGTGAACCTATAGGCCACAAAGTTGTGAGGTGCGAAAAACAGAGCTGATAAGAGGAAAGTGGACATTTATTTTTAGATCTTATTTGAATTTCATGGCAAATTATGTAATTTCCATAATTGTCAATAAAAAGCACTGGTGATTTTCCATAACTAAGTAGATTCAATGAAACTAAACTGCTTAGCTGCCCTTGCTAATATTTTCCTATAAGGAAAGTCACACAGTTGCAAAACTGTCCCCAGCTGCTTCCCATTAGGAATGTGGTTAGCAGATGTGGGGTTTCATAGCCCTAATACAGGAGATAGTTAATCCGTTTTTGTGGGTTTCAGATGGGTAGTGATTTATCTTGTGGGATAAATTTTTTAAAAAAATGTGCCTGCATCAGCTTAAGCATATCTTTCCTTAGTTTACATTGGAGAAGAAATATATTGTAGACTATTTCTAGCAAATGGCAAAGTAAAACTACCTTAAAAGGGACCACTGGCCTTGCTGTCTTCTAAGGGAGAATTACGGTGGCGGTGGTGGTGGATGACCAGCTGGTAATTTTACAAGCTCATTTCTCCCTTGGCCTCTTGGTTACTTTTGTGCCGCCTTTGCTTTTGTTACTCTGGAATCAGGAAAGTGACCTTCAGGCTTGCTAAAAAGCTGAGATTTAGCCTGAGGCCCTCCTTCCTGATGGAGTTACACAACACTCAAGCCTTGGAAGCAACCCCAGATCCACTAATTCTTTTCTTTGACGGCTCTTGGCATCGAGTGTTTCCTTCCAACCAAAGGGTAGCTTTATACCAGATCTGCTTGTTACCAAAATTAATTTAGCCATTTGTCCTTTATGCCTACAATCAAACAATGTCGTGACAGACTCATTCCTAAAGAAGTGGAGACTCTTACTTAGTCGGAGAGTTTCAACCACCGGATTTTTTTTTTTTTTGCCAGTGCTGAGGGCCAGCAGGTAATAATAACAACAGCTGGTGCTTTTTTGGTTTGCTTGCTTGCTTGCTTTTGACAGGGTCTCTCTGTGTAGCCCTGTCTGTTCTGGAAATCCCTCTGTAGACTAGGCTGGCTTCGAACTCCCAGAGATCCACTTGCTTTTGCCTCCTGAGTGCTGGGATCAAAGGCATGCCCAGCCATGGTGCTTTTTAATGCTGTTCTGGGCTTGCCATTCACATACACCACCCAAGCAACACAGTGCCTTTAAAAGCAGAAACTGTCCGTATGTTTTTGAAAGAGATGCTAAGGCCTCTGACCTCAGCCCCCTTTGACCTTGACAGAGTTAGTAGGTGGCCACATTGACCTTTGATTTTTATTTTTGAAACTGAGTCTCATCATGCAGTCCTGGCCAGCCTAGAACTCGAAAACTAAACTGACCTTGAACTCATAGAGCTCTGCCCATCTTTGCTTCTCTGGTGCTGTATGGGACTGGAGGAATACATCACTACATATGTCAGTACACTGGTCCAAACAGCCATTTAAACCTCAAATTCTTAATTATCAAGCTCTGCTTTACACAACCTATTAAGTTTTTTTTATAATAAATCTTTTTTTTTTAAGATTTATTTTTTATGTATTTGAGTGCACTGCAGCTGTCCTCAGACACACCAGAAGAGTGTATGGGATCCCATTACAGATGGTTGTGAGCCACCATATGGTTGCTGGGAATTGAACTCAGGACCTCTGAAGAGTAATAAGTTGATAACAGAGGAGAGGAGCTATTATTGACTGGTGACAGGAATTACCTCAGCCGGTCCCTCTTTTAGAGGTAGGTAAAATAATATGCTTGCTAGAAGAGTTCTCTAAGCTTGTCTCCCTGTCTTTAGGAACCCAAGGAAACAGATGTGTACCCTATTTCAAATTTCATTATCCACAGTAAGTAGATTTCACTGACTACTTGAGATTTCCTAGATGGTAATTTTTGCTCTCCAAGGAACCAATAACTCTCATAGGGATTATTTGAGAAGACACTGGTACTGGAAGCCCCGCTGCCAATATGTCACAAGCTTAATGAGATTCCTCTCTTCGAGGCAGTAGTTCTCAAGCGGTGAGGAGCAAACATAATCCATAGGTGGTCTTTGCCTTCCTGGAATATAGGGCATTCCAACCTAGGCATAGAATTACATCATTCAAAGGAAAAGTCCCAAAGACTTAGGGAGTCACAGAAAGCTGGAATGAGGTCTTGCTGGGGAGTTTAAGGTACCCGAGGTGTTCGGAAAGGCCTGGGTGTGGATGTGTGAGGCATCACTGGAGGATCCTGACTGGGTGAGAGTATCTGAGCTTAAAGTGGTGACAGATGTGGAAATGCAGCGAGGAAGGTGGACTTCTTACATTGGGAACAGGAAGATCAGTTTAAGGTCATTCTTGGCTACACAGAAAATTTGGAGCTAGCCTGGATTACATTGTCTTGGGAAAGGGAGGTTAGGGGCTTGGGAGATGATCTAGTAGGTAAAGCTCTTGCTGCATATCTGCAGGAACCTAAGTTGGAATCTCTGGAACCAAAATGAAGCTGAACAAAATTAACCTTGTTCCTACAGCAAGATGAGAGGTAGAAACAAGAATGCTGGAAGCTCATGGGTCAGCTAGCCTGGTGTATGCAGTAATCAAGAAACCTGTCCCGAAGGGCGATGGTGGCTTACGCCTTTAATCCCAGCACTTGAGAGGCAGAGGCAGGCGGATTTCTGAGTTCGAGGCCAGCCTGGTCTACAGAGTGAGTTCCAGGACAGCCAGGGCTACACAGAGAAACTCTGTCTCAAAGGAAAAAAAAAAAAGAAAGAAAGAAAGAAAGAAAGAAAGAAAGAGAAAAAGAAAAGGAAACCTGTCCCAAAACACAGCGGAAAGAGGGATGGGCACTTGAGACTGTTCTCTACCTCTGTGTGTGCTATGGCTTCTGTATACCTATACACACACACAGAGAGACACACACAGACACACACAGAGACACATACACAGACACACACAACAATGGCAAAAGGTTTGAGGCTTCAGTGCCAACCAGGCCTATGTAGTGATGTCTAGGCCAAAGACACTTGCTTCAAAATAATGTTTTTTAAAGAAATACTCCCAAGAAATACTCTATTACCTTCCCTGTGGGTTTAAATATTTTAAATATTTTGTTATATAACTTGCTGTCTTACATAAGTGTCCTCACCATGAAATTTGTGGCTTCCTCCAATTCTATTGACAAAAAAATTCCCTCGTACTCTTGGAAAGAATTCCCAGCACTTATAAAGGTGTCCTCGATTGCCCATCCCCCTGATGATCACATATGCAGAAGTGTTAAAATTAGTTAAAACTAGTGCTCAGACTTTGAGGAATCAGCTGCCAAATGCTCTCTAACAAGCAGAAATTTCACATAACTCAGGCCTCTGGGGGCTCTGGCTCAGCTGGAGCCAAGCCAGAAGTGCCTATGACTGCAGGTGCACTTGGGCACATTGGGACCTGCGGGAACAGCAGGCTAGCTTTACTGCAGCCAGTTAAGAGGAGGCTGGGGCGCTGAGCTTTCGCTGACATTTGCAGCTTGGGAAAACCATACCCCACTCTTTGAAAAGATCTGTTGTAAGGATCTTTTTCTTCTGATAAGAAGATACATTTCTCATTTTAAATTCTTTATTCACTTGGGTTGGAATGCTAAACCTGTTCAAACGACTCATGGGAAGTTTCTGTCTGCACATGAATACACTCTGGTAGAGCAGTGCAGGGTTACTGTGAAGGCTCTTGACCATGTGTTTCCTGAATAAGACTTTGAACTTCCCCTTTTACAGGAATTGATGCACACTCCCTCTGTTTGTTCCCAGTCTCTGCCCAAAGGAAAGCATGGAAATTTTACTCCATTGCTGGAGGAAAGAGGGCATCTCCGTCCTAATGATTTCACTGAGAACTTATTTTCTCAGCCTTGTGGGTTTTGGACCTAAAAAAAAAAAAAAGACAGGGTTGTACTGTGTTGTCCAGTCTATCGGAATTCACTTATGGTAATTCTCCTGTCTTAGCACCCCGAGTAATCTGACGACTGAGATTTCAGTTGTGAACCACAATTCCTGGGCAAGACCCTTGTTTTTGTTTTTAAGTGTGAGGTGGAGGGCCAGGCAGTGGTGGCACAAGGCTTTAATCCCAAAAGTTGGGAGGCAGAAATAGGCAGATTTCTGAGTTCGAGGCCAGCCTGGTCTACAGAGTGAGTTCCAGGACAGCCAGGGCTACACAGAGAAACCCTGTCTCAAAAAACCAAAAAAAAAAAAAAAAAAAAAAAAAAAAAAAAAAAAGAAAAAAAAGAAAAAAAAGAAAAAAGTGTGAGGTGGATAGTAAGCAACACTAAACCATGAAGCTGGAGAATAAAATTTGTCTTTTTTTTTTTTTTATTGGGCTCTTAGGTCAGAGTCTTTAAGTTAATCTTTCCTATTTGTTCCTCTACCTCAGTTTCTCCACTGCCAGCGAGCTGAAGAAAGCAGTGGATTGTCGTGTCATGGGCAAGAAGGTAGATACACATAGTTAGTATAACAAACATTCTATTTTATGCTGAGAGTCCTCACACAAAGTTCACTCTAAATTCCTAAGCATGTCTCCCCAAGGCTGCTCAGCTGTGCTACATATCTTAGCTGAAGGTCAGGTCCAGTGTCTAGCAGAAGTCTCTGATTTAAGGGTGAGGATCCTGGGGGAGACTGGACAGCTGCAGGGCAGGTCAAAGTGGCATCTCTCCAGATGAGAAGAGCAGAGCATTGTCTGCTTGTCCAGTGGGCGTCAGTTCTTGGACTGTCTGGTTATCTTAAGCGATGTCATTGAGTTCTGGTTATCTAGTGCAGCCTTGTGTATGGGGATGCTGACTAAGCTACTTTTTTTTTTTTCCAGACAGGGTTTCTCTGTATAGCACTGGTTGTCCTGGAACTCATTCTGTAGACCAGGCTGGCCACAAATTCAGAGATCTGCCTGCCTCTGCCTCCTAAGTGCTGCAATTAAAGGCGTGGGCCACCACCTCCCAGACTAAGTTACTTTTACATATATAAAAGGCTTTTTCTTTCTTTTTTTTTTTTTTTGCTATGATTGTTACATATAGTCTTGTTATTGACTCTGCAATTAGCAAAATTACAGCCTCTTTACCTAACAAATCTTTATACAGTTTCTAGGATGTTCATCTACATATGCTCCAAAAAGAGTGATGGAATCCAGACTAAGACCCGCAAACTTACAAAATCAAGTCTGGAACCTCCAGGATTTGGTTATATGAAGCTTTTCACACACTACCCAATTCCACTAACCTTATGTCTTGTTCACATTGGCATTCTGGCAACTTCCTAAGTAACCATTACAGATGGTTAATTTTTTTGTGTTCACTTGACTGGACTAAAAGACGCCTAGAGAGACAGATGTAAAACCTCTCTGGGCATGTCTGTTTCTGGCAGAAATGATTTCCATGGTGACCTGAGTAAAGAAGATTGTCCTCACCAGTGGGAACCGGCATCATCCAATCAGGTGAGGACTGCCCGGGAACTGTAAGACTTGGTATATTCACCCTGTGAAAACTGGGACATCTCTCTCCTGCCACACTTCAGTGCTCCTGGTTTTCCATGGACTGGGCCAGCTTTTACATAGTAGCTTTCCACTCCACTCCCTCCCCCCCCGCCCCTCCCCTCCAGGCCCTGCCCCCACCCTACTCCCCCAGGCCTCCAGTCTTCTGATATCTTCAGATTTCTACCTAGTCCTCAGGTCTTTGGATTTGGATCCAGAGCCTTTCCTGGAGCTGCAGATGGCAGATTGTGAAATTTAGCCTCATAATCTTATGGCTAATCTCGCACAATCTTCCGTAACTATATACTCATTGGTCTGTGGAGAACTCTAAAACAAACGTTGCAAATGTCTTTGACCCTGCGCACTGTGGCTTCCCATTAACAAGACACGTCCCCTCTAATTACAGGCAAGCAGACAGGTGATTTAAAAAAGCAGTGACAAAGCCTTGGATCCATGCCTTTGACCCCATGTCACTTAGCTTGTGTCCCCTGCTGGTGCTGCTCCCACCAAGACTAACCATACGTTCTGTTTTACCCTGTTCTAGGGGACGTCTGCACAGTCTTTTAACCACAGAGAATCACACCTAGCTAGTTGCCTCTGTTTTTCTTTCTCCTTAGACCACAAGCTCTCTCAGCTGTGGTGCATTTTATTCAGCGTGTCTCGAGGGCCTTAAAAGGAGCCCCAGCACACCTCTCTGAGCGCTCAGGGCTTTTTGCAATGAACCAATCAAAGCAAGAATGAACCCGCCACCCGGCCCTGCAGGATCGCAGAGTGCCTCTCCAAGCTGACTTTGGCTCTCTGTGCCCGGGGCAGCTCTCGTAGAAGAGGTCAGGAGTTCGAGGAGGTCACGGGGAACCAAAGCGAAGGACCGTGAGGAGCCTCGCTGCTGCACTAGGTGCTGCCCACCTACGAAGAGCCTTCGGTGAACCAGGACAACCTCGCCTCCCGGAAGCGGCCTCGCCGGCCTCCCCCCGCCCCTCCGGAGAGTGGGCGTGGCCCTCATGAATAATAAATCGCCGGGGGGAGGGGAGGGGCCCGCCCCCCTCGGGCGGGAAGGGGGAAGCGCCGAGGCTGCCCGACTGGAATCCGGGGAGCTGCAGCGACGGCGGCTGCGGGAGCAGGGCCGGCCATGGCGGTGTGGACTCGGGCCACCAAAGCGGGGCTGGTGGAGCTGCTTCTAAGGGAGCGCTGGGTGCGGGTGGTGGCCGAACTCAGTGGCGAGAGCTTGAGCCTGACGGGCGACGGCGCAGCGGTCGAGCCTGAGCCGCCGGCGGCCGCCTTCAACGGTCTCCCGAACGGCAGCGGCGGCGGCGGCGACTCGCTGCCCGGGAGCCCGAACCGCGGCCTGGGGCCACCCAGCCCTCCCGCGCCGCCCCGCGCTCCCGCGGGGGAAGCGAGCGCCTCGCCGCCCGTGCGCCGAGTGCGAGTGGTGAAGCAGGAGGCGGGCGGCCTGGGCATCAGCATCAAGGGCGGCCGCGAGAACCGGATGCCGATCCTCATCTCCAAGATCTTCCCGGGGCTGGCGGCCGACCAGAGCCGGGCGCTGCGGCTGGGCGACGCCATCCTGTCGGTGAACGGCACCGACCTGCGCCAGGCCACCCACGACCAGGCCGTGCAGGCGCTGAAGCGCGCGGGCAAGGAGGTGCTGCTGGAGGGTGAGCGGGGCAGAGCGGGAGGCGGCGGGTGGCGGCCTGGGCTCGCCAGCGCGCACTTTGTTTCTGCCCACCCTGCCGCCTGTGCGGGGCGAGCCGGTTCCCTCCGCCTCAGCCCCCAGACCTCCTCTTCTGGGGCTCCAGAGTGTGGAAAAACTGAGGCGTCCAAGAGAGAAGAAAGTTGGGCAGCCTCCGAAGTGTTACTTTGCCGCCCCTTAGCGAGACTCAGCTGAGATTTAGGGGGGAGCAGCAGCCGCGAGCGAAGCTCACTCGTCTCGCACGATAAGCTGACACTAAGTAGCACCAACTACTGGGAGAGCGATCTGTAGTCTCCTTTTTCCCTGCTGGGAAGCATTGGTTGGGCGCTTTCTTTAGTCACCTCGGGCTCTCCGGGCGGGCCGGTCTATTAAATCCATCCACACCGATGCCAGCAGTTTGCTTGGGCAAACCACCAAAGCACCGGTTAATTTATGGGAATTTAACCCATCATTGGCTCTCAACAATAACCAGAGGAGATCACAGCACTTCGTGGAAGGCAGAGAGCTGATACAGCAAGTTTGTGTGGTTAATGAGCCTTGTTCAACAGTGGAAGCTCACGTGTTTGAGCATTTTACTGCCAACTAGAGTTTCATCCCCTTTTGCAAGAGCCTGGTGCCAGCTTCCTACCGCTTGCAGGCGTGCTGCCGCAAGACCAGTAGGCATTTTATAAGAACCCTGAAACGGTACCATCGCACAATGTGTGAATGGCCTTCTTTACCTTAAGTGTAGATGTGATCTGTGTGCTACGTTTCATGTGTATCGATGTAACTGAGGCAGAATTAAATCTCATCTCCAAAGACTTACGCATGTTAAAGGTGATGGAGTATTGTAAATGAAAAGCCAGTTGCTTGCTTTAGAAATAATTGCAAGGCCAGCTTCGTTTCCGCTGTTGAGTCAGTCATTCCAGGAGCATTTATTGCTGCTAGCTGTATAATAGAGAATGTGAAAGGTGCTGTCCCCGTTGTACCTCTGCGTGGGGAAATGATAGGAAATGCAAAACAACTTCTAGGGAGGAATAACATCAAGTACTTGACTCTGTAGTACAAGCTACAAGATGCTAAGAGATTACAAATTTAAGATGTATTTAACAGTAGCATTTGGGGTGGTTCACAGCCTGTACTCAAGAGGCAGAGGCAGGCAGATCTCTGAGTTTAAGAAGAGCCTGGTCTACATAATGAGTTCCAGGACAGCTAGGGCTACACAGTAGGAATCTTGTCAAAAAAAAAAATCCAGAAAAGTATTTGATGGAAATGGGCTTAGTCCAGGAGGGCTTTCCAGGAAGCGGAGGATGTAAGTGTGCGGAGATGAGTCAGGAGGGATTCCTGGCAGGAGAACTGAAGGGAAGGGTTGACGCTGAGAAGAAAACCATCAAACTAAGGGCAGAATTATAACTTAGTTGTTTGTTTGTTTGTTGGCCTGGAATTCACAGAGATTGATCTGCTAAGTCCTAGGATTAAAGGCATATTCCATCATGCCCAGCTTGTGTGTGTGCAAGTGCGTCTGTATGAATCTGTCTGTGGGTAGTGTGTGCATGTGAGCATGTATACATGATGTGCATGTACATACCAGGCCAATCTGGCCTCAGAGTGGTACTCAGCCTCATGAGTGCTAGGATTAGCAGGCATGTATGCACCTCCATAGCCAGCTCAGTTTTATCTTAATTTTTTAAAAATTATTTTATGTGTATGAGTGTTTTGCCTGCGTTTATAGCTGTGCCCCACATGAATACGTGCTGCCCTTGGAGGCCACAAGAGAGTGTTAGATCCTTTGGGACTAGAGTTACAGGTAATTGTGAACCCAGAGGTGGGTAATGGGAATCAAACCTAGGTCCCTTGTAAGAGCAGCCACTGTACTTACCTGCTGAGCCATCTAACCTGCTGTGCTACCTCTCCGGCCCCACTTTCACTTTTTTGTAAATCTGTGATACTTGGAAACTGTCAGTTTCTAAAGAAATAACCTGGTGCTCAGCGGTGTTGGTGAGCGCCTTTAATCCCACCACTGGGAGGCAGAGGTAGATGGATCTCTGGGTTTGAGTCCAGACAGGTTTACAGAGTTCCAGGACAGCCAGGACAGAGAAACTTTGTCTCAGAAAAACAAACAAACAAGGGGTTAAAGAGATGGCTCAGTGGGTTAAGACCCTGTACTTCTTTTTCAGAGGACCCCAGTTCAGTTCCTAGCATACAAATTTGGTGGCCCACAAACACCTGGAACTCCAGTTCTAGGGCATCTGACACTTTTTGGCCTCCCAGTTACCTGGACACATAATTAAAGATTGTTATTTTTTTTCTTTTTTTAAGTGCTCTAATTGTGAAACTGCAATGCCCCAATTTTATAATGTCTTATTTATGAGTCTTGTTTATATCCCAATTTTAGGTAGGGCCAGACAAGTGTCCAGAAACCAGTGTTAGTGAAAGGAGTAAAAACACAACAACATTGACATAGGTTTGTAAAAATAATTGTTACTTTAAATAAGTACCTTGATGCTGTTCTAGGTAAGTATTTGGCTATTCCTTCTTAGAGCCAGAATATTGAATTTCATCCAGTTTTGTGGTTGGCAGTAGTGGTGGATGGACAGTTCAGCCTTTTATGCCATATTAAAATGCAAACCAAAAGGTTCTTGTCTACCAGTGGCTTGAACCTAGTGTTGCCAGCCATGAAATGGCACCCATCTAGTGAATGCTTCCCATTGTTCACTACTTTACTCATAGGCCTGTGTGCTCTTAGAAGCAGTTTTACAAATGGCAGCCTAGTAATGTTTACTGGAAGCCTTTTTACCTGGCCTATGGCTTTATTTTCCCATTTTGTGGAAGACAAGCAGTTTTTGTCTGTGTAGATGTGGGAAAGTCAGTCAGTATAGTGTGTTTGTGGTGTTCCATTTTTAAGCCAAGTAAAAATAAAATTGCTCAAATACAAAATCCCTAAGAGAGTCATCTAGTGAGCCAGACAGACTATTTAAAATTGAGAGCTGTTGTCTCCTCCAGACAAGCTACTCTTTTTTCCTCCTTAAGCCAGAGTTTCATGTAGCCATGCTCTCCCTGTTTTGAGTCTGGTCTTGAACTCCTGATCATCCTGCCTGTACTTCCCAAGAGTCACAGTTATTGGCCTGTGCTACCATGCATAGCTCGGGTAGGCCACTTATGAGAGATACGAGTTTAGAGCATAGTGGGATGAACCTTTAGGCCCAGCACTTAGGAGACAGACGGAGGATCTCAGAGTTGAGGCCAGCCTGATCTACACAGTGAATTCCAGGACAGCCAGGTCTATGTAAAGAAACTCTGTTTCAAAAAACCTGCTATAGGGGAGACTAAGGCAGCAAGAAGGACTGTTTCAGTGCTAGCAGGGGCACCCCGAGGAAACCCTGCTCAGGGCGCTGCTAAAAGCCTATGATCTCAGCACCTGAGGGGTGGAGCCAGGAGAATTGACAGAGGTTTGATGACAGCCTAAACAATTTTAAGTGATATTGTCCCTCCATAAGATTCCCTGAAACCTTGCCTTGACATATTATAATAATCTTTTGGTGGTATGGGCAGGGAATTTCAGGCATGTTCTTGCCACCCACATGTCAGGAACAGTCTTAGAGTCTGGTTGCCTGAGGTTAGGGAATGGAGCTAAAGGACTCTTTTTTTTTTTTTCCACTTTGGAGAGATGAAGGCATTGCTCCTTATAGTCTCTGGTCAAACAATCTGTTCTTTTTTTTTTTTTTTTTTTTTTTTTTTTTACCTTTCCCATCCCAAGGAGAAAGGTCTGTCTGTAGTGATTTTTGTCTTTGTTTGCTTTTTTGGAGACAGAATCACTATATAACCTGCTCTGGCTGGCATCAAACTTCCTGTGTAGACCAGTCTGGCCTTGGACTCAAGAGATCTGCCTGCTTCTGCATGTGCTGCCATGCCCAGCTTCATATTTCTTCGTTAGTCTCTTAAAGAACAACCAAGCAGTTAAGCTGTGTTTCCGTGCTTATGTCTTAGCTTCTCTTTGTTTTACCTGTGAGAAGCTATTTCTGTAACCAGACACTACCACCCTCTTTCATTCTGGGTTTTAAGTCTGGGTCTCCTGTAACCCAGCCTGACTTTGATTTGATGTAGTTAAGAATGACCTGAACTCCTCCTGGTCTGTTTCTACTTTGCAGGACATTTCTTACAGACACTCCACTCCTGCATGCTAAGTGCACCCTCTAAATTACTGCCTTTAGATGGGAAAGTAATTCTAATAGAACAGTCATGAGACTTCTAAGAACATTTTCTAGGAACCATAACCAAGCTATAATTTAGGTCTCCATGGATAGCTTCAACTGGTATGTCTCTACCATGCAGCACTGTCTGGGTGAAGGTTACTAAACTTTCCCATCAAATGTGTCTTTGTTCATGAAGATAAGGAATAACTGGTGGCCAAGAGAACCTCCTGTAGTTAAATATCAGAGCTGATATCAACAGACCAGTTCAGTGTTCTTGGCTTGATCAGCACATTGAGCTAACCAACTAAACAAAAATAATGCTCCTATCTATGAGGTGGTATTTGTTTTCTTTCTTTCTTTTTTTTTTTTTTTTTGGTTTTGTTTTGAGACAGGGTTTCTCTGTGTAGCCCTGGCTGTCCTGTAACTCACTCTGTAGACTAGGCTGGCCTCAAACTCAGAAATCTGCTGCCTCTGCCCGCCCCCCTCCCCAGCGCTGGGATTAAAGGCGTGCGCCACCCCCGCCTGGCTTTGTTTTCATTTTTTGAGACAGGTTTTCTCTTTGCAGCCCTAGCTGTCCTGAAACTGGCCTCTAACTCATTGCTAATATCCTCTGCCTCTGCTTCCTTGCTGGGATTAAAGGCCCACACCACCACTACTGGGCCTTGAGTTTTAACTTGTTTTCCATTTTGCTGTCTATATATGGTCCTTTTAAAAGATTTATGTATTTTGAGTGTGTGTATGCATACAGTATGGCACATGTGGAGGTAAGAAGGAGCCTTGTGGGAGTCTGTTGTCCCCTTCCACTATGGAGGCCAGGGGTTGAAGGGTTGTCAGGGTTGGTGGCAAGCACTGTTACCTGCAGAGCTGTCTCACTGGCCTTTTCTGAGAATTTTCAAAGCTGTGAAATCTGCTCTGTCAAACGAGGAACAAGCCTTGAGGTTAAGTGAGATGGTTGCAGTTACCACTTCATGATGCAAAGGGACTAAATCCTATTCCAGTGCCTTCTCTTCTTTACAGTCCGCTTACATCGTGGCTCCTGTGTCTTACTGTGTTACAGTGTATTGAGAAGTTTGTGAAGAAAAAAAGGTGAAGATGGTTCTTGGCATCAAAGAGTGTAATGCAGTTGAGGAGAGAGAGCTAAGCTTGTTGGCACATGCCTAATGTGAGCAATCAGAAAGCTGAGACAGGGGAATCCAAGTTATATGGCCTGCCTAGGCCACATAAGCAAGGTCCTGACTTTAAAAAATAAAAATAAATCAGGGAAAGAGAAGACTTTTAGCTAGAGAGTTACTGCTAAAATGTGTAATCTGTTGGGATTTCTCTGAAGGGAGTGATCAGTTGGGGGATGGAATGGTTGACTCTGACTTCCAGAGGGAAGGGGAATTTGATCCTAGGCTTGAAGGACAGAGCATTTCTCTGTAGATAGAAGTCAATCCAAGTTGAGAGGGTAGTTTGAACAAAAGCCAAATGAGCATGACATGTAGTAGGGAATGGAGTGGAGCGCTACCTGGTACAGGCCAAAGGAAGAAAGTGAAATCAATTAGGGTTATGCAAAACTTTGAAAGAGCCAGAGGAGTTTGGATTGTCTTCATTCTGTCACTCAGCATTTGACAGGTACAAACAAGTAGTAGGTGCTGGGACTTCCAAATCAGAAGTGGTCCCTACCCTTCAGGCCATTACGAGCAGCTATAGCCTGTTGTAAGTACTTTCATAGAGCTGAGACTGACCTGGAAACAAGTAGATGTTTAAAGGGGACAGTGGCGGTGGTAAGAAAGTTGGTGTTGTGTTCATGTGTACAAACACATACTCCTTCACAAAGCGTGATCCAGGTGGTCATTTGAGACAAAATTTTGTGTAGCCCAGTTGGCCTCCAATTCTTTTTTTTTTTTTCCCCCAGACAGGTTTCTCTGTGTAGCCCTGGCTGTCCTGGGATTCACTCTGTAGACCAGGCTGGCCTCAAACTCAGAAATCCCCCTGCCTCTGCCTCCCAAATGCTGGGATTAAAGGCGTGCACCACCACTGCCAGGCTCTTTTTTTTTTTTTTAAGATTTATTTAATGTATATTAGTACACTATAGCTGTCTTCAGACACACCAGAAAAGGGCATCAGATCCCATTACAGATGGTTGTGAACCACCATGTGGGTGCTGGGAATTGAACTCAGGACCTTCGGAAGAGTAGTCAGTGCTCTGTGTCTCGCTATCTTACTGTCCCTATATTGCTCCTTTTTCTTTGTCTTTTTCTTTGTCTTTCTCTCTCTCTCTCATTCTTGTTTGTCTGTTTTGAGATGGAGTCTCTATAGTCTACTGGAACTCCCTGTGTAGATCAAGCTGGCAATGCAAAGATCCCTCTGCCTCTCAAGTGCTGGGGTTAAAGGTATGTACCACTTAACCCAGCTCCAAGATTTCCCTCTTAATGTGAGCTGTTTGCCACATGATGAGGTCATTACATCTGTCAGGAAGTCTGTCTGGAAAATGAAATTATCATGGAGAGCATTTGAAATACAGATGTGACTGCATTGTCATCAGTAATGAACTTCACCCTGATATGTTACACTTGGAGTCACTTAGTCACTGATGCTAGAATGTGTGATTTCTTCCTCTTTATCTCATTCTTTCTTGATTTCTATATTTTTTTTACTATTTATTTAATGTGATGGGTATTACTTGAATATAGTATGTCTGTACACCATGTGTGTGCCTGGTGCCCACAAGAGGCCAGAAGAGGGTGTTAGATTCCCCTGGGACTGGAGCCACCACATGGGTGCTAGGAACCAAGCTGAGTCTTCTGGAAGAACAGCTAGTGTTCTTAACCACTGAGCCTTATTTCTGTACTATATATGCTTTGTAACATACAGCATTAATAGATACTCACTCTTGAGAGTCTGTTCAAATTGTTACTGAGTAGAGATGTACTGTGAAACAGGCTTAGGCCTAGGAAGCTGCATGTATGCTTAATATAAGGGAGGACAGTGGACGGGTAAAGGCATCAGGCAGAGGTGAGAAGCTCAAGTTCTGAGGCTTTCCTAGTACCATAAAGATAGAGACTGGAAGGATAGTGTAAAACTGCAGCCTTGATATTGGTCAGGGTGTGGCACAGCCTAGAAGTCCCAGCTATCTGGGAGATTCAGGAGGAGATTACAAGTTCAAGGCCAGCTAGCACTGCAAAGGAAGTCTGGGGTCAGCTAAGGGGTCAGCCTTGACCACTTAGCAAGACCTTGTTTGAAAAGAAAAGCTAAACCAGGTAAGGTGGCTCATGCTTTTAATCCCAGCATTTGGGGGGCAAAAGCAGGCAGATCTCTGAGTTCAGGGCCAGCCTGGTCCATAGAGTGAGTTCCAGGACAGCCACAGCTACACAGAGAAACCCTGCCTGCTTGAGGGGTGGGGTGGAGACAAGACCAAACAATCCAAAGAAGTTCAAAAAGGAGAGAAAGAACTGGAGCATAAGTCATGGATTTCTGGCTTGGGAAACTGGACAGCTGTGAAACTAAAAAGAAGAGGGAGCATGCCCCACACGCTGTAATCTTTGGGAGTCAGAAGTAGGTAGCTTGAGACTCTAGGCCCTCTCTTTAATAATATAAGAGGGGAAAGGCCCTATAACATGACCAGGAAAAGAACTAGTTTGAGGTAAGAATGAGAGCTTCATTTCAGGGCATGTTGCATTTGAGTTACCTTTGTGACATTCTGGTGGAAAAGGCTAGAAGCTGTTTGGAAGTACAAACCTATGCTCAAGAGAGATGTCAGAACAGCTATGAATATTTATGAGACATCAGGGTAGAGGTGTTAATTGTGGATGAAGTCATCGAAAGTAATGCAAATGAAAAAGAAATAGAACTATAGAAACTCTGCTTTTAAAGTCAGGGTAGAGGAAGACTGGGGAAGAAATGCCATGGGAAGATGGGAGGGGAGCTTTCAGAGGATGTATTAAGTAGGGAAGAGTTGTGGCATATTTGTTCACAAGAAGGAAAGGACAGCAGAGTGAGGGAGAGGTTGCAGAGACAGAAGGGGTGGTGCAGTTGCTTTAGAGCCAGGAAGTGACATGATGGGAACAGAATTTAGGTTGGCAGCAGTGGATGCACTGGATGCTGTGAGAGAGGAAAGACCAGAGGTAGGAGAAACTACAGCTGCTGCAGTAAAAATAATCCAAACCAGAGGACATAGCAGAACACACTAGGGACCTCCTCTTGCCTAGATAGCCTCTTCCTAACTATCCCACAGACTTGACACAGGGGACAGTACTTCTGCAGCATGCTCCTATTAACTAAGTGCAGGTGCTTTGACCCCAGAGATGCTGAGGTAGAAAAAGAAAGCTATTGTTTCAAAGGAAGAGATGGCGGGGTGCAGTGACAAGGGATTGTAATGAATCTAGATTTCTATCCAGGGACAGGAGAGGAATGGTTACAGTGAAGAAAAAGGATAGATAGTCATGGCTTGGGAAACTGGACAGCTAAGTTGGCCTTGTTATAAAGCAATCAGACAGTGCAAGTCTACTGTGTGTAGCATTTGAGAAGGAAGGGTTTAGCTCACAAACTGTACAGAGGAGAGGCCAAGGCAGGAGAATAGCTTCAAGTTTACCTTAGGCCTGATCCTCACAGTGAGATCTGAGCCAGTGAGACCCTGTCTCAGAAAGAAAAGAAGCAAAGGAGGCTGGAGAGAAGGCTCTGCAGTTCAAAGCCCTGGTTGCCCTTTCAGAGGACCAGGGTTCCCAGGACCCATGTGGCAGCTTACAACCACCCGAAATTCTAGATTCAGGAGATCGGATGCCCTCTAGCGAGCACTAAGAATGCATATATTGAGCTGACACACACGGGCAAAACACTTATATATATATAAAAGAGTATAAAATAATTTTTTTTAAAGAAAAGGTAAAGTTACTAGGCTAAGGAAATGAGAACATTGATTTGTTATTGACAGCATCTCACTGTGTGGTCAAAGCTGCCCTCTAACTTGCTATGTAGCCAGGCTGGCCTTTTTTGTGTGGTGGTGGGTTTTAGTTTGTTACGAGACAGTGCCTCTTCTAGCTCTAGCTGGCTCAGTCACTGTGTAGCCAGAGTGCCCTTGATCTCTGGCCCTCCTGCCTCTACCTTCTGAGTGCTGCAATTACAAGTATGTGCTACCCTGTCAGCTTTTTCTGTTTTTGTTTGTTTGCCGAGACTTTTTCTGTCATCTTCCCTGACTTCAGGCTTTTCTGTCTTTTTGAGAGCACACCCTTTGCAGCAGTTTTGTTCCAGTCTTGTAATGGGACTGATGTACTTTCAATTGTGCTAATGAGGCTCTATGCTTTAGTCTCTAAAATTGTTTGTTTGTTTGTTTTGTTTTTTTGTTTTTTGTTTTTCTTGAGACAGGGTTTCTCTGTATAGCCCTGGCTATCCTGGAACTCACTCTGTAGACCAGGCTAGCCTTGAACTCAGAAATCCGCCTGCCTCTGCCTCCCAAGTGCTGGGATTAAAGGCATGCACCACCATTGCCCAGAAGAACAATTTCTTAATATACTGTTTTTGTCAGTTTAGGGTACATTTTTGTTTTTTGAGACAGGGTGTCACATTATGTCTAAGTTGGTCTGAAATGCTATAAGTGCTACGAGGCCCAGGCTGTCTTAGCCTCTTAAGGGATGGTATTATAGGTCTGTCGCAAAGTATTTCCAACCGTTGAAGGGCACTATAAGGCCATCAAGATAGCTCAGTGGGCAGGCTGGTAGGCTTCTAAAATTGTTTTTAATTTACATTTATTTACTTATTGGTTGATTTCTGTGTTTTGTTTGTGTGTATATAGGCACATGTATGCAATGGTGGGAGGTAATACCTGTGGAGCTCACAAACACTTAGATACTGGTTTCTTCTTCCACAATGCAGGTCATTATTGGGTTAGCAGTTAGTGGCAAGGACCATCTTGCCCCCTGGCTTTCTTCCTTTTATGTTTCATTTTTTTATGTTTTAACTTTTAAAAAAAATCGTATTGGTGGGGCAGGGTAGTGCTTGTAGAGGTCAGAGGGAACCTTGTAAGTCAGTTTTCTCCCTCTGCCTTTACATGGATTCTTCAGGATCCAAACCAGGTCACTAGGCTTGGGAGGCAAGCACCTTTACCAGCTAAGCACTGTTTAATTTTTATGTACACTTTATTTTGGCATAAAGTAGAGTGAAAAACTGAAAAAAAATTCTTTTTTTTTTTTCAAATAGCCAGCTGATTGTTTCAGCATTATTTGTCAGTCCGTGGGTACTCCTAAGTTTGATAATTGATGGTGGTTGTCCTGAGTGCCATATGAAGAAAGATAGATCAAAGTCATATCTGCATTGAGCTGGAATGATGGCTATACTTAATTAGTGCTATCTGCTACCCTATCAATGACCTGTCCTTTTGTCACTGATTTGTCATGCATCTTTTTTTAAACCTTGTTGTAGGTCATTTTTGTCATCATCATCATCGTTGTTGTTGTTATTTTGAAACAGGGTTTTACTATGTGGCCCTAGCTGGCCTAGAAGTCTTTGTAGATGAGACTGGCTTCAAACTCCAGTGATTGACTACCCCTCTCTGGGATTAAAGGTATACACCACTGTGTTCTCCTGAAGTGCATCTTTTTTATTATATCTTTGTTTGTGTGGCCTGTTTCTGGATATTCTATTCTTGTTTTGTTTTGGTTTGGTTTGGTTTGGTTTTTGTTTTTCGAGACAGAGTTTCTCTGTACAGCCCTGGCTGTCCTGGAACTCACTCAGTAGACCAGGCTGGCCTCGAACTCAGAAATCTGCCTGCCTCTGCCTCCCAAGTGCTGGGATTAAAGGTGTGCACCACCGCTGCCAGGTTCTTCTTTTTTTTCTATTTGAGATTGTTGAGTTTTTTTGTTGTATGTGTGTGGTTTTTGGTTTGTTTGTTTGTTTGGTTGGTTGGTTAGTTTTTGTTTTGCTTTGTTTCTAGATGGAATTTCTCTGTATAGCCCAGGCTGTCCTGGAACGTACTCTGTAGACCAGGCTAGCCTTGAATTTGCAGAGATCTGTCTCTGCCTCTGCTACCTGAGTGCAGAGATTAAAAGTATGTGCCACCACGACCCAGCTGAAAAATAATAATTTCTTATTGTTGTTAAGACAGGGTCCCAAGTACCCCAGGTTGGCTATGAACCCACAAGGTAGCTAAATCCATTATCTACTTGATAAAATGCAAATTTTTTTGTGATATGCTTTCTGTCATATCAACTGCTAGTTTGTAATATTCCTTTTCAATAAAAAATACTAGGCTTTACTCTTTGATCCTTGATCATATGGCCAACTAGTTTTTGATACGATTCACGGGTCAGGAACTTAACTTGCACCTAGAAGCACATAAACTGAAGGTGAGAGTTTCTCACAGGATAAGAAAGGTAGTGTTACCAGTGCTGAATGCATGGTTGCAGCTATAAACAACAGATGGCCACTACATTGTTCTAGAAACACCAGATGACATTAGAGATTAAATTAAAAACTCTCAAATCAGTGTTGAGCTTTGAGGAGTCTTATGGACAGATCTAGAAAGAAAGAGAATGCATTTGCTGCATTGGAGATTTTGAAAAACCCTTACTGCTCTAAATCAGTCTCCACATTTTAAGGACAGTTTGAACATCACTTCCTAAGAATTTCTAGTAGCTTCGAAAATATTCATTGTCATCTATTTTTCCAGCTAAGTCAACCAAACCAAAATCGGTAGCATTCCGGCCAGGGGTATATCTCAATTGGGAGAGTGCTTGCCTAGCCTAGACAAAACCTTGAGTTTGTTCCCAGCATTCTGTAAACCTAATGTGATGGTGCACTTCCCAGCACTTGGAGGCAGGGGTGGGAAGATGAGAAGTTCAGGCCCATCTCTATATAACAAGTCCAGCCTTGGTGTATGAGATCCTGGGGGGAGGTGGCATGCTCAGCTAGACCTTTAAATCAGAGATGGAGTTGGATAGAAATATTTATCAAAGTAGGACATACAAATTTATTTCAGTAAGAATTATTTGACTGCAGAAAACTAAAACACACTAATTTAAGCTGAAGTATTGTTAGTTACCTCGGATAACTCCTAAGACTGGAGGTGGCTCTAGGTTTAGGTTCAGTAGAGTCCAAAAGCTCAAATTATCTTGGTTGGCCACAGCAGTTCCTGTTGTGAAGAGTCTAATTTTGTATAGTCGGCTAAGATGACACAAACAGTTTTAGGAATATATAGTCCTAACTTTTTTAAAAACAGGATCTCTTACAGGGGTGGAGGGTAACCCAGGTTGGCCTTCAACTCTCTGACTCAGCCTCCTGAGTGCTAGATTGTAGGCGAGAGACCCCCCACACAGCTCAGTCTCATTCTGATGCAGTCATTCCTACTTACCAGCTTTAGAAAAGGATTCTAATTAGCTCTACTTTGCCCACTTCTTAGAGTACGTCACTCTTACCCACTTCTTAGAGTACGTCACTCTTACCAAGATGATAGAGACTGATCAGGAGGGTCGTGTGCCTGCCAAGGTATGGAGACTGAAAAGGCATCAGACTGAAATATTAATGTGGTGGCTGCTACATGAATTTATACCCACTGTAAGTGCAGACCATGAGACGAGGGAGCTAAGAGTACTTTCATATCTAAATTGTAATTTAAAAGTTTTTGGGGCTGGAGAGATGGTTCAGTGGTTAAGAGCACTGATTGCTTTTCAAAGGTCCTGAGTTCCAATCCCAGTGACCACATGGTAGCTCACAACCATCTGTAATGAGATCTAACACCCTCTTCTGGTGTGTCTGAAGACCAGCTACAGTGTACTTACATATAATAATAAATAAATTTTTTAAAAAGATCTCTTTATTTGTATATTTATATTGTAAAATTTTAAGGATTAAAAGATGGGAGCTGGGCCAAAGTGGCGCACACATTTGATCCTGACTCAAATGAGATGCAGACTCAGAAGGAAGACTGAGTTCAAGGCCAACTTGATCTACAGAGTGAGTTCCAGGGCAGTAGAGCCACACAAAGAAATACTGTCTCTATCTTCCCCCTGCCCCCATTCCAATTAAAATGCAGGGACACATGCTATATATGTACATAAACCCAGGTAAAACATTCATGTATATAACAATCAATGATTTAAAAATTAAAACAGGATCAGTGAGATGTCTCAGCAGGCACGAACACTCTCCACAACCCTGATTGTCTGACGTTTTGATTCCAGTAGCCCACTGGAAAAAGAGAATTAACTTCTGAAAGTTGTTCTCTGGCCTCATTTGGGCCATAGCCTGCACATTTGCGTATATGCTTATCATATTTACACATATACACAACAATAATATAGGTAAAAATTAAATGACTTACTGAGAACTTACTGTCCTAATCTTGGTATGCATTATAACAAATTTTTTTTTTGTTTTTTTGGTTTTTTTTTTTGTTGTTGTTGTTGTTTTTTTAAGACAGGGTTTTTCTGTGTAGCCCTGGTTGTCCTGGAACTCACTGCGTAGACCAGGCTGGCCTCGAACTCAGAAATCCACCTGCTTCTGCCTCCCAAGTGCTGGGATTAAAGGCATGCGCCACCACTGCCGGCTGACAATGCTTTTAAACTGCTTTAATAAGTAGTATTCTCTAGGTTGCATCTACATTTATAAATAAATACATTCTGAAATAAAACCAGTTTTGCTAAATGTCTTGAATTTACTTTCTTTTTCTCATGTTAGAACTGTTGTAGTAAGGAAAATCTACATTTTCAAAAACCACTTAATGGTGGTGGTGGTGGTGGTGGTGGTGGTGGTGGTGGTGGCGGCGGCGGCACAGGCCTTTAATAGGCCTATTCTACAAAGTGAGTTGCAGGACAGCCAGGGCTGTTTCACAGAGAAACACTGTCTTGGGGGAAAAAAAAAGAAGAAAGAAAACAACGTATAGTATATGACAATTTAGGGTCCTGAGGATAAATAAACTGTGCATTATGCTGTTAGGCCTGTGGGAGTTCTTCTCTGCTTTTACTTTGTAGGTTTGAGGATCAGGGTCAACAGTACAAGCACTTTTACCCACTGAGTGTGTAGCTCAGACTGGCCTGGAACTCCGAGGTTTTTAGAGGCTGTCCTTGTTTTATCTAATTGCTTTTTGTTGAGACATTCTCCCACTTTAGCTCAAGCTGGCCTTGAACTCTCAGCATCCAAGTCTCGGGACTGCAGGAGTGAACCTCCACAGGCTCGTTCTCTCGGTGTTCAGCGGTTGCCCCTGATCATGCTTTCAGGACCACTAAAGGGCTTGACATGAAAGCAGAATATTCAGGAGAGCCACAGGAAAAGCCTTTTAAAGTAATAACGCATTGCATGTGAAGAAAGAATTTAATGGATTTAATGTCTCCCCGTTGTTCTGGCATCATATACAGTGTTGTCACTGTCACAGAACTAGGACTGCCAATTAGCTCAAATAAGAAACTCATTGAATCTGAAAAGTTGCAGTCTTAAAAAATTGTAAGACTTTTCTTTCAGCTGGGTATAGTGGCACAGGCCTTTAATACCAGTACTCAGGAGATAGAGGTAAGCAGATCTCTGTGAGTTTGAGGTTGGTCTTCTGGTCTACATATTTAGTTCCTGGGTTCCAGGACTGTCAGAATTATATAGTCGGACCTGTCTTGGGGAGAAAAAGGAAAGAGGGTGGAAGGGTTGGATATAGGGGCAGGAGGGATTGCTCAGCACTTAAGAGGAGCTGTTTAGTTCCAGGAAAAAAAAAAGTTCTTAGGGCTGAAGAGATAGATGGCTCAGTGGTTCAGGAGCACTGTGGCTATTCTTCTAGAGAACCCAGATTCAATTTCCAGCACCCACATGGTGGCTCACAACCTCCTGTAACTCCATGCCCAAGGAAATCAGACTTCCTGTTCTGATCTACGAGGGCACCAGGCATGCAGTGATACACAGACATACCTGCAAGCAAAACACCCATATATAAAATAATTTTTAAAGATTTTTTTTTTTTTTTTTTTTTTGCCAGGTGGTGGTGGCACACACCTTTAATCCCAGCACTTGGGAGGCAGAGGCAGGCGGATTTCTGAGTTCGAGGCCAGCCTGGTCTACAGAGTGAGTTCCTGGACAGCCAGGGCTACACAGAGAGACCCTGTCTTGAAAAAACAAAACAAAACAAACAAAAAAAAAAAAGATTTTTTTTTTTTTTAAGTGCCAGGTGATGGTGACACACACCTTTACTCCTGGAACTAGGAGCAGATGTAGGTGGGTCTCTTAAGTGCAAGGCCAGTCTGGTCTATAGAACAAGATCCAGGACAGCCTGGGATAAACAAAGAAACTCTGTCTCAAAAATCAAAAAATAAAAAAGTTATTCCTTGTGTGAGTGTTTGCTTGCAGAGCACAGGCTGGCGAAGATGCATTGGAGTCTCTGAAACTGGAGTTACAGATGATTACGAGCTGCCTGTGGACCCCTCAGGTCCTCTGCAGTAGCAACCTTTAATAGTGTTTAGTAAAGTATTAATTTATGAGATTTACTTTTATTGTTTTATATGTATGCATGTGCATATGTGCACAAGTGAGGTTCCCCTGCCCCAAAGGCCTAAGGTACCAGATCCCCTTGGCACTGGAGTCATACTGTTGTAAGCTACCCAATATGGGTGCAGGAAACTGGACTCAGGTCCTCTGAAGGAGCAGAGAGCTCTAGTAACCCCTGAGTCATCTTTCCTGCCCTAAGATATTAATTTCATCCATTTGAGGAAAGAAAATAACTAAAGTTTATTATGAAAAGAAGCATTTTTCAACTTTGGGTGGGGAAGGCAGGTAGTGCTAAATCACTGGGTATTTTCCAGGTTTAGATAGACTGTGAACTGAAAGGAATGTTAATCCATTCATACTGTATTTACTGCCAAAAACAATGAGTTTCAAAAACCGAGCAAACAGAAGAAAACCAAAAATACCTGAGAAATTGTTCTTGGATCATCAGAAAGAAAAGTATGAACAATAATGTGGAAAGAAAGCTTAAGTCTGAACAAGATATTTATGAGCAGTCTTCATCGTTTATGTAAAATTGATCAATTCTGCAGGTCATTTCCCTAAAGTATTTTAGGCTTCTTTTGGCCTGTGGTTCTGGGTGGAAGGTGAGGCACAGGCCGTGAGGTCAGGTAATGGCACAGGTTCTGGGTGGTATCGTTGTTTCAGCATCAGTTCTATAGCCAAGCCCTGCTAAGGATGACGAAACTCATACAATTCCTACCACGTAGGTACTTGGCCTCCAGACCTCCTTCCTCCTCTGTACCTCATCCCAGATGGAACACAGCTTCAGAACGTCAGTCTGCCTTTCTGGAGAAACTAATGTTAGCTGATTTAGGAGCATGTCTATGGAGTGGCAGAGGCTCATAGGTCCATGATTCCATACTCTCAGGTGTGCCTGATGTTTAAGTCCTGTTCCCTGTAACCTCAGCATTTACCTGAATATTGATAGTATTTCAGTGTACCTTTTTGTCTCCACTCCTATTGCCATCCCTGACCGGCAAGCTTGTCAGACTGAGCCATGCATGTCCTGGCAGGTTCCTTTGTAGTATAAGTCTGAAGGGCTGAGAGTTTTAGTCCTATCTCTGCTCTTTCTCATTTGTCTTACTAACTTACACATCAGAGCAGCAGTAACTTCTCACCTCTCTGTGGCAGCACTTTGAACACACATTCCTATGTGCTGGCTGGTTTTTGCCAACCTAACAAACTATAGAGTCACCTGGAAAGACAGAACCTCGATTGAGGCACTTCCTCCATCAGACCGACTCATTGGCGTGTCTGTGGACATTTTCTTTCATTGCTTATTTATGTAGGAGGGTCTAGCCCACTGCAGCAGTACAATCCCTAGACTGGTAGGCCTGGGCTATATAAGAAAAGTAGCTGAAAAAGCCAGTAAGCCACATATTTCTGTGATTTCTGCTTCAAGTTCTGAAGTCACTGCCCTGCCTTCCCTAGATGCTGAACTTGTTACATGGAAGTATAAACTTTTTTGTCTTTCAAGTTCCTGTTGGTCAGTGTTTTATCCCAGCAATAGAAAACAAACTAGAATACCTGTGTTTTATAAGCATATAAGGTAAGGTATTATAAAGGTTACTACACGAATTAAATGCAGGTCATTAATGTTATATACTATTGGGGTGTCAAGAAATAGTGTTAACTTGGATTTTTGCCCTTTCTTGTTTCAATCAGTTTCTGTAACTAGTCAACCCTATTTTTTTTAATGCAGTAAGAATCTGTTATTTATTTAGTCTCCTCTTAATACTCTTTCTTTGTTTTTTGGTTTTTTTTTTTCTTTGAAACAAGGTTTCATTATGTATCACAGGCTATCCTGGAACTCACTATGTAGATCTGGCTGATCTCAGGCTCACAAAAATTTTCTTCTTATTATAGTTTCTTCTTATTCTATATTACTATTCTTTTTTTTTCTTTTTTGTTTTTTTGGTTTTTCAAGACAGGGTTTCTCTGTGTAGCCCTGGCTGTCCTGGAACTCACTCTGTAGACCAGGCTGGCCTCGAACTCAGAAATCCGCCTGCCTCTGCCTCCCAAGTGCTGGGATTAAAGGCATGCGCCACCACCGCCCAGCTATTAATATTCTTGTAAGCAAGATTTGCTTTCAAATGTGAAGAATCAGACTGGCATGGCATTGCTGCTCAGTTGTCATTGTAGAGGCTCAGCAGGCTCTCCCACCAGACACCAGATTCACTGGGTTGTGTATCATCAGGTCTTCTGTATATAGAACTTCATTTCTTGTCACATGGAAAAACATGCTGAGACAGTAGTTTCAAACATCAGATTTTGCCACTGTCCTCTTTACAGAGCAGCCTGTCAGGTCTTCTCTAGAATGAGCTTAAAATCAGAGACACAAAGTCTTCACTAGAATGATACTTCATTAATAACATTTTATGGAAACAAAGAACCTCAGGGCCAGCAGCCTAAATAAACCTCTTTAGCTTTAAGTTCGTGGAAACCTAGAACATATTTGAGAAGAGTCTCAAAATGGAGGAATGTTTTGCAGATGACCCACAAACATGTGGGTTTTGCAACATCAGCCCCTCTAGTAATCTATCTCAATTAGGTGCTCTGTGGCCTAGGCAAGTATTTACCACTCTCTGGTTGCCCACACTATTTCTTGGCATACTGTATCTTTCTACATAATTTAAATAGAGCTTGTCCCACTAAATCCAGTGGCAGTAGTGATTGTGTGTCTTTCACAGGAGATCACCTCCTTACTGTTTTATCCTTCTGTAACAAGGTCTCATGTATCCTGTAACCCAGGCTAGCCTTACACTACTTGCCGGTACCTCCCACTCAGGTCTTATTCTACAATAGTGATCTTGCTTTGTTTCCCTAAATTTAATTTTAAGTTGACTAGGAAGACAGTGTAGAAGACTTCAGTAAAAAGGAGAGTGCTCCTGTGTAGTTGACTTCCCTAGAGTTTAAGGGGAAATGTCTGCCCTTTCTTCACAGTCCACCCTGTCCAGAGAACTTTTACTAGAATTCCTATTTGACAGATATATCTTCTGGCCCTTCTGATACAAGCGAAGGACATCTTGTGTGGTGAGTGTGACATCACAGCCTTTTATCTGTATTAGTCTTTCCATTTCCTCTTCCCAGCATCTGAAACAACACATTTTATACTGTGGCTACCACTGATTCAAACAAGGAATGTTAAAACCTGGTAACAAGAGATGGATTTGAAAGAGAGAAAGATGAATGCATAACTTTTACAAAAACAAAAGTAAGCTTTCTAAGGATGCTTCAGTGTAACCCATGGTTTGTTAAACATAACTCTGTACACTGTAAAATTTTTCTTTTCACATTCTGTACACAACTGTGCTTGATTTTTGATTCTTTTGTTTTTTGAGACTGGGTCCCTAGCTCAGGCTGGCATAAGCTCAGAGCAATCTTCCTGGCTTGGTTTTCAGAATTCTGGAATTGTAGGCATGCACCACAAAGCTCTGCTCTCAACTATGCTTGTTAAGAAGTGATGGGAGCAGGGTAGGACTAGAGAGGCAGCAGATCTGTGAGTTCAAGGCTAGCCTGGTCTGGGAGAGTTCAAGGACAGGCAGGGCTACACTAAGGAACCCTGTCTCAAAAAAAAAAAAAAAAAAGCAAGCAAACAAAAGGATGAGAATAAAAGCTAGACATGGTAACCACTCCATCATCTCAGGCTTTGGGAGGTGGGGCAGGGAGTCGGAGGCTCAAGATCATCTTCTCCAACACAAAGCTGCAGACCAGCCTGGACTCACTGGACCTTGTTCTAACAGACAAACGAGCCTGTAATCCCAGCTGAGACAGCAGGTTCACTGTAAGTTTGAGTCCTGCTGGTCTGAATCATGAATTCCAAGATAGCCTGGACAAGACCCACAAAACAAATATACACATAAAATTGGACAGCATAGAATCTTAGGTAAAATCAAATTTGCTTTTAAAAATTTGTGCTTTAGGGGCTGGAGAGATGGCTCAATGGTTAAGAGCACTGGCTGCTCTTCCAGAGGTCTTGAGTTTAATACCTAGTAACCACATGGTGGCTCACAGCCATCTGAAATGGGATCTGATTCCCTCTTCTAGAATGTCTGAAGACAGCAACAGTGTACTTGTATACATTAAAATAAATCTTTTAAAAAGCATTTTTAAAAATTTGTGCTTTAAATCTCTCAAGAAATTTTAAATATTTTTCAAGAAAAGTACATCAAGTCTCTCTCTCTTTTTTTTTGAAACAGGGTTTCTTTGTGTATAGCCCTGGCTGTTCTAGAGCTTAATCTGTCAAACTCAGAAGTCCACCTGCCTCTTGAGTCCTGAGCATGTGCCCAGCTTGCATCAAACTACTTTTTTTTCCTTTTTAAAGAATTAGTTATTCTACCGGGCGGTGGTAGCGCACGCCTTTAATCCTGGCACTTGGGAGGCAGAGGCAGGCGGATTTCTGAGTTTGAGGCTAGCCTGGTCTACAGATCAAGTTCCAGGACAGCCAGGGCTATACAGAGAAACCCTGTCTCTGAAAAAAAAATTAGTTATTCTATGTATAGGAGTATATTGTAGCTGTCTTCAGACACACCAGAAGAAGGCATCGGATCTCATTACAGATGGTTGTGAGCCACCATGTGGTTGCTGGGAATTGAACTCAGGACCTTTGGAAGGGCAGTCAGTACTCTTAGCCATCTCTCCAGCCCCCACATCAAATTATTAATAAAGTGCTTCCATTAACAGGCATGCACCACCGTGTTGTTTTTATGCAATATAGAGGATGGAAACTAAGGCCTTATGCATGCAAACTGTACCCCCAGTCATCAATTTATATTTTAATGTATTATATAGTTTTTAAATTGTACATAAAGTATTCAAATTATTTATGTACCCTGGGCGAATTTTCACAAGAGAATATCCTTGTATAATTAGTCTAGATACATTTTTAAGGGGATGGAATATAACATTCATGAGGCTGTTGGTTCAATCCCCAACTCTAAGAGATTGATGTAAAACAAGATGGAACACATGCCCCTTTCAGTTATTTTATTTCCCCCCAGGTATCCACTGTCTTGCTTCCAGTACCATAAATTAATGTAGCTGTCTTTAGAAGGTCATACAGATTGGGAAACTACAGTGTGCACTCTGTGTCTGGCTCCTCTCTGCCCATGGGCAGAAGGCAGTCTGCTCTTAGGACTTGCCGCTGACTCATTCTCATTGTCACATTCCATAAGAGTGTGCCACAGTTTACTCATTCACCTGGAGCAGAGGTCTGGGATAGTTCATTTGCCACAGGCATGAAGTTAAGAAAAGACCTTTTTTTTTTTTTTAAAAGATTTATTTATTATATATAAGTACACACCAGAAGAGGGAATCAGATCTCATTACAGAAGGTTGTGAGCCACCATGTGGTTGCTGGGATTTGAACTCAGGACCTTTGGAAGAGCAGTCAGTGCTTTTAATTGTTGAGCCACCTCTCCAGCCCCAAGAAAAGATCTTCTTAATAAAGGAAAAAATGTAATTGTTCCATGGGCATTGTTGTCTTGACTGTGCATATGTCTGTGGGCCATGCACATGAGTTACTTATGGTTGTGAGTCCAGTATGTATATGCTCGGAATTGAACCTGAGTCCTCTGGAAGAGCAGTGCTCTTAACGGCTGAGTCATCTCTTTAGCCTTAAAGAAGAAAAAAAAATTTTTTGAAAAGGCTTTGCCCACTTTTCTAGGTAACAAGTATCTGGACTAGAAACAAGCATGAACATGTTTTCCCTGTGCTGTTAGGGTAGTGCTTTGCATGAATGTTTGTGAGTTACATGAAAAGTAGACGCTAGGGAAACTGAGTGCTCTTTCTTTTTTCAGGGAGGGATTCAACTTTTAAAATAACATTTGTAGCCATTTGTAGCTCATGCCTTTAGTCCCAGGGGATCTCCTGGTTTGAAGTCTACCTAGTCTTCATAGTAAGTTCCAGGGCAGCCAGGGTTACACAGAGAAACCCTGTCTCAAAAAGACTTGTATATTAATGCTTGTGTGTATATACAACCATGGTATACATGTGGAAATCAGACAATTTGAGAGTTAGTTCATTCCTAAACACATGAAGTTCTAAGGATCAAACTCAGGTCATTAGGCTTGGCAGCAAGCATTCGAGCTATCTCACTAGAGAGGGTCTCATGTATTCCAGACCTCAAAGTTGCTATGCACTCTGTCCTGTTTAGATGCTTGGTGCTGGGGGATGTAGCTCAGTTGATAGTGTGTTTACCCGTAGCATACACTAAAACCAGTTCAGTCCCTAGTACCTCATAAACTGGCTGTGTGTCACATACCTGTAATCCCAGCCTGGGGGAGATGTGGGGAAGATGGAGGCGAAAGGATCCTAAATTCAAGATCATCCTCCGGTACTTAGGTATATAGTGACTTGAAGATCAGCCTGGGTTAGAGATCCTATCTCAAACAAAAAAGAAAAACAACAAACCCTGTGTCTTTGTTAGAGTTACGATAGTTACTGTAGAGTTATGATGAAATACCATGACTAAAGCAACTTGGGGAGGAAAGGGTTTATTTGGCTTAGTTTCGATATCACTGTTCATCATCAAAGGAAGTCAAAACAGGAACTCAAGCAGGGCAGGAACCCGGAGGCAGGACCTGATGCAGAGGCCACGGAAGGGTACTACTTACTGGCTGACTCCTCATGGCTTGTTCTGCCTTGGTTTCTTATAAAACCCAGAGCCGCCAGCCCAAGGGTGGTACCGCCTACATTGGGCTGGGTCCTCCCCCATCAATCATAATTAAGACAATTCCTCATAGGCTTACCTACAGCCTGATCTTATCTAGGCATTTTTTCTCAGTTGAGGCTCCTTCCTCACCAATGACTCTAACTTGTGTAAAGTTGACAATAAAACTAGCCAGCACACTGTGAAGAACCTGCATTTAACAGTACAGTGTCTGCTGGGCAGTGGTGGCACACATCTTTAATCCCAGCACTTGGGAGGCAGAGGCAGGTGGATTTCTGAGTTCGAGGCCAACCTGGTCTACAGAATGAGTTCCAGGACAGCCAGAGCTACACAGAGAAATCCTGTCTCAAAAAACCAAAACAAACAAACAAAAAACCAGTACAGTGTGAGTAAAAATGAAGGTGTGTTAATGCTGGGAGTGCTCTTTAAGAGATTAAACTGTTGGAAGGGTTTAGAGATTTCCTTAGTATAATTATGAGGACTAGTTTAATTTTACTTTTTTAGTTTACAGTGGCAGTAATTTTTCCCATGCCCCAGCTTTTTTTTGGGGTGGGTGAGGGGGCAGGATCCTAAATCTTTTTTTTTTGTTTTTTGTTTTTTGTTTTTTGTTTTTCCGAGACAGGGTTTCTCTGTGTAGCTCTGGCTGTCTTGGAACTCACTCCATAGACCAGGCTGGCCTCGAAAGGATCCTGAATCTTACTACCTGTCCCCTATTATCCTTAAACTTGTAGTAATCCTCTTGCCTTAGACTGATGAATACTGGGATTACAGGTGTGTGCCACCATGCCTTAGTTAGTTTCTTGTTTGCTTTGTTATGACAATTACTTATTTACTTGAGTGTCCTTGAGTGACTATGGAGATCAGAAGACAACTTGCACGTGTTGGTCCTCTACTTCTACTGTGTGGGTTTATGGGTGCTAGGGATTTAACTTAGGCTCCCAAGCTTAGTGGTGTCTTTACTCAATGAGCCTACTTGCTGGGCCTGCCAGGCCTGCTTTTTGTTTTCTTTTCTTTTCTTTTTTTGTTTTTTGTTTTTTGTTATTTGAGACAGGGTTTGACCAGGCTGGCCTCGAACTCAGAAATCCGCCTGCCTCTGCCTCCCAAGTGCTGGGATTAAAGGTGTACGCCACCACAGCCCGGCCTGATTTATTTTCTGTACAGCTAAAGTAAAGTAGGGAATTCTGTGGGACAGCTACAAGCTCTGTATTGTTTCCATGTCTTTGGATGAGGATCACTGAATGAAAGAGGAGAAAAGATGTGCCACCAAGGAAGTCAAGGGTGTGTTTCACCAAAATGAAAAGGGACAAAAAGACTACATTGACTGAAGAATCTAGTTTTATTTTGCTACAAAGGATATAATTTACTTAGACTGAATTTCCAGAGATGATCTTTGAATCTTAGTTTTATTTTTTAGACCCAAAATATCATATTTCAGGACTATTATTCTTCAGAGGATGATTAAAATAGCTAACATTCATTAAGCATGCAGAGCTTGCTAGGCCCTGTTCCAAGTGCTTTCCAGCGGATGCTCCTGACTCCAAAAGAGAGATTCTTGTTTCCTCCATAAGTAACTTGAGGCATTGGGATCTGCCCAAGTAGGAAAGGTCTGAGAGACATGCAGGCAGCCTGGCCCACAGCCTGTGCTGTTTACTATGCTAGCTATGTTAAGGATTCATCCCAAATACTGTTTATGCTGTGGTAGTCACGTAAGTGGGAATACGTGCAATTTTGAGAAACAAAAATATGCAGTGTGGACAAGACAGGGCACAGTGATAAAAGAGTATATATTCCACCCCTCTGAATGTATCTGCAGTACGTGATACTTTGTCACAGAGGTAGCTATAGGAGGGCATCCTGTATTTTCATATGTCCACAATGATTGTTTAGGTAAGTTGACAAAGCTCTTTCATCTATTATATTATATACTGGTAGGGTTACTGGGGAACTGAATGTCCAGTTCCTTTTATCCATAAAAAAGGATAGAATTGTTTAAATTCTATGTTAAATGTTACAATTTAATGAATCAAATCTTAAGATAATCTTCCAGGACATTTTAGAGAAACCATACTTCTTTTAAAGTATGTATGCACATATGTTTGTATGTGTATGCATTTGCTTGTTTGTGTGTGTTTGTATATCTGTGTGTATTAGTGTGTGTGCATATGTTTGTATGTGTATTTGTGTATTTTAAGGGTTTTTTTTTTGTGAGGGAAGTTATTTGTTTTGCTTCCTTGCTTCATTTTCTGTTTTGCTTGAGACAGTGTCTTGCTGTGTAGCCCAGACTTGCCTGTATCTTGCTGTAGAGACCTGGTTGACTTCAAATTTACATTAATCTTCCTCACTGTGCTTCCTTTGTGCTGGGATTTGTGGCATGAGCCACCACATTTGGTTTTTAAGATGTTTTATTAGCCATTTCAAATGTAAAAATCTTTGTTAGTTAGCTTTCTATTTCTGTAAAAAGATACTTTAGGCAGATGTATGGTTTATAATGAGCAGAAGACTTTACTGTTGCTTAATGTCTCAGAGAGTTCTGTCCTTGAACAATTGGCCTTGTTGCTTTGGGGCCCATGAGGTCAGACACCCAGTGGGAGCATATGGGAGAACAAAGCTGCCCCTTGTTCTGCTGGGAAGCAGAGGGGGGTGGGCCAGAGACCCCAGCATCCCTTTGAGAATATATTCCCGATGACCTGACTTCTTGCCACTGGACCCGGCTTCTAAAGATGCACCGTCTGTCCATTTCAGAGGTGGGACTAAGCCTCAACACATTGGGCCTTTGAAGTATGGTTTACAATCCAAACTATAACCAGGTGTAGTGGTACATACCTTTTATTCCAGCCCTTGGGAGGCAGAGACAGTGGAACTTGAGTTTGAGTCCAGCTTGGTCTGCAGAGTAAGTTCCAGAACATACAGGGCTACATAGAGAGTTACTGTCCCAAAAAAAACCATCCAGGGCTGGAGAGATGGCTCAGTGTTTAGGAGCACTGACTGCTCTTCCAGAGGTTCTGAGTTCAATTCCCAGTAACCACATGGTTGCTCACAACCATCTGTAATGGGATCTTCTGGTGTGTCTGAAGACAGCTATATTATACTCATATACATAAAGTAAATAAATCTTAAAAAAAATAAAAGCTATCCAATTTGTAGCAAAATCATAAAGCTATTTAATTAGCCTTCCATTACTCTCCAACATAAACTCGAGACTTAGAAAACAAAACAATTACAACAACAAGAAGAATAAAAAGAATTCTTGAATAGAAAAAGATTTCCTGTGTGGCTTCCGTGTATGGTTGGTTTTGCTTGAATTTATGGTTTAGGACTAAAGTGCGGGTGTTTTTAGAATGCCTGGAGAGCTCTTCTTACTAAGCAGGAATCCTTTAGCATCATGCCTGTATCTTTTCAGCAAGGCTGTGATGTGTGGATGAATGAGTGAGACTTGTCTTTTATTAGCTAAACTCTTTAAAAGTTTACTTTCATCTGCTATCTTGCTTTGTTGTTTGTTTGAAGCTGGGTCTCAGATACGTATTCCTGGCTGTCCTGAAACTCACACTTTGTAAGGCGAGAACTCAAGAGATCCTCCTGCCTCTGCCTCCCCAGTGTTAGGCTTAAAGGTGTGTGCCAGCAAACCCAGCTGTCTGTTGTCCTCTGACATTAATGACCTCTGAGTTGTAGAGGTGGTCTCAAACTCTGCTCGGGGGAACTGCTTTCTGATGTTTGGGAGGATGCCTCTTTATTTTATCTTTGTCTTTTCCTAAAGAGGAAAGGTCCGTAACAGTCAAAACTACCTTTCTGATAGCTGATAACTCTTCAACTGACACAGTAGATGGCCTCTTTTGACCTTGAACCTACATTCTAGACTTCCTAACTACTCGGTTTTCTGTGACTGTTACTTCCTCTTTTTCTGTGCCTGTTTTTGTGCTGCAAGCTTGTTTTATCTTTTCTGTCTGGACACTTGTATTGTCTCTTTCTGTGACCAAGATTGATATGAAAGATTTTTATGTTTTTATTTTAACCTTATGTATTTGGGTGTTTTGCCTGCATGTATGTAAGTGCCCATCAAGGCCAGAAAAGCCATAGATCCCCTAGAACTGGAGCTAAAGAGTGTGAGAGCAACCATGTGGGTGCTGGGGTTCAAACCTTGGTTCTCTGGAAGAGCAGCCAATGCTGAACTGATGGACCATCTCTCTGGCCCCAGTGTTTTTGGGTTTTTTTGTTTTTTAAAGATTTATTTTTAATTCTGCATGTGTGTGTGAGGGGGGGGAGGGGAGATATGGCAGTGAGTAGAGACAACCACAGAGGCCAGAGGAAGGTACTGAAGCCCCTGGAGATGGATTTACAGGCACTTGTAAGCCACCTTATGTGCACATGGGTGTCCTTAACTGCTTGGCCATCTCTTCAGCCCCTGACAATACTTCTTGGAAGGAGTTCCTAACTATTATGCATAAATTCATATAATAAGCACTTATTGAGCACATATTCTTTGCTATGCACTGGATTAATTTCTGAAGCATGTAAAAATGTCAAGTTTGCTATATTGGGTAAAAATGATGCTCCAAATCTGTATGGCTTTACAATTTCTAAAAATCTCTCTCAATACACTAATTCATTTAATCCTTATAATGACTGTCTTAAGATGGCTATCATAATTTTACACATGGAGAAACTGAAACCCCAAGAAACCGGATGGACACATAAGCCGCACGTCTCTTCCCTAAAGTGATAACTTTTCTGAAGGTAGTGTTCCCCTGTCTAAGCCTGCCTTGAGTTGGTGGGGTCCAGCCGCTCCTCTCTCCTGTGCTATTGCCGTGTTGTCTTTGATAAAGAAGAGGTGCCAGTGACTGTTCAGGCTCTTCTGTGCTGCTTTTGGTGACTCAGAAGCCACTGGCTGCTTCTGTAGTGGACAGCCTCATAAATATGGAGCCATAGGATGAGAAAGCTCTGGATATAGTAAAGTTTCTGATATAGTAAAGTAATAGTTTGAAGAGTTAGTCTTTGACGTGCCTGGTGAGCATGTGAGAGATTGAGGCAGAATTATGAGTTGGAGGCCAGCCTGAACTATGCACATGGATAGCAAGACTATCTTATTTTTTATGAGATTTTTTTAAAAATGTATTTATTTGTATTTTATATACATTGGTGTTTTGCCTGTATAAATGTCTGTTTGAGGGTGTCAGATCCCCTGGAACAGGAGTCACAGACAGTTGTGAACTGCCATGTGGTAGGTGAGAATTGAACTCAAGTCCTCTGAAAGAGCCGCCAGTGCTCTTCTTTAGCCCCAAGCAAGATTATCTTAAAGGAAAACAGCACAACAAAAATGTAGTCTTCTGTAAGATATTATCTAAGATATATGTTCTACTGTTTGATCCACATTCTGTTTTGAATGTTTACTTATTTGTTGTATGTATGTATGTATGTATGTATGTATGTGTGTGTGTATGTGTGTATTGAGTATAAGTGCAGACATCCATGTGTAATATTATATGTGTGAGATCAGAGGACACAGTTTGCTACTGGAGTTGGTTTTCTCTATCACATGTGTTCTGGAAATTGAACTCAGGTCATCGGCCTTGGCACCAAAGGACTCTGACCTGCTTAGCCATCACTCTGATCCCTTTTCCCTTCATCTGTGTGTGTGTGTGTGTGTGTTCGTTCTTCTTTTCTTCTTTTTTTTCCCCTCCGAGATAGGGTTTCTCTGTATACCCCTAGCTATCCTGGAACTCAACTTTGTAGACCAGGCAGGCCTCAAACTCAGAAATCTGCCTGCCTCTACTTCCCAAGTGCTGGGATTAAAGGCGAGCGCCACCACCGCCCGGCGTGTGTTCATTCTTGATGTAGTGGTGGTGGAGGATGCTTGTGCTGTTGTAAACTTGGCTCAACCCAGAGAACACAGATTGACAATAGATCGTTGCCATAACATGAAGTTTATTGATCCACATACATGGGGTTGCCCACCCTCACAGGAGGGGTCAACCTCGAACACAGAAAGCACACATCTTTTATATTTTACAGAGGGCAGAGTTCAGTAACAGGTTAGCTGGTCCACTTTGATTGGTGGAACACAGGACAAAGGATCTCATCAGGCACTGGTTGGATTGCTCAGGGGGCTGTTCTTGGCTTAGTCAGCCAACTTCCCTATCCAGCTCTGTACCTGGCCTTGAAAAGTCCCTGGGAAGGGGCTGAGTAACTAGGTTGGGGCTGGGGGGATTGTCATCAGCAAGGTCAGGGTGACAGTTTGTGGTCTTTTTCGAAATTCACCACAGAGAGGGGTTGGGGGGTTCTTTCGAGGATTGCTAATCTTGTTTTTGTGGACCTTAACATCATTGCAACCACCAGTTATTTTTGTTTTGGCCTTACTTAGCTTATTTGTAAGAATGGCCTGGTCATTCTATCTCAATATTCTGACCATCAGAACTTTGTTTTTAACAACATGTCCTTGGATATCTCTGGAAAACAGCTTCTCAGTGTCTGAAGCTGCTGCTTGCTACTGTAAAACTTTGTTTCCACACTGCTTGCTGTTTACAGGAGCTGGAACATGGCCCCCTTATTTTACTGTGAAACTTTATTTCTACATTCCCAAAACTTTGTTTCTATATTCTCAAAAACTTGGTTTCTTTATTCCCAGAACCTTGTTTCTACAGCTTTGTTTTTTCACTTTATTACTTCAGTGCCATGGGGCATGAATGTAGAGGCCAGAGAATAGCTTTGTGGAGTCTATTTTTTCCTTCCAACTTTTCATGGATTCCAGAGATTGAGCTCAGGTTTCCTGGTTTTTTTTTTTTTTTTTTTTTTTTTTTACAGATTGTTGCTATGTATTTCAAGATTGCCTCAAACTTACTACAAGGTCCAGGTTGGACTTGAACTCTTGTTCTACATGCTTTAGTCTTCCAAGTACTAGAATGATAGGTGTATGTAGGTCAGGTTTATAATTAGATAGATGCTTTTTTTTGGAGGGGGGGGTCGGATTCATTAATTGTTTTTTTGAGTCACAGTTTTATATTATGGCCCAGGCTGCCATCAAACATTCAATAACTCTCTTGCTTCAACCTTTTGGGTACTAAGATTACAGACTGTTTCTAGCTGTTGGTTTATTTTTTGAGACACCCAGGCTAGCCTGACTTGAAGTCCTCTTGCCTTAACCTCCAGATTGCTGGGGTAACATGGCTTCTTTCTCACATTCCAAAACAGTAGTAAGAGGGAATGTTCACCTGCTCTCACATGAGTGAGATTATTGTGCCAGTCTTAGATAAGACCTGAGTACTTCTGTTTGTAGTTATAAAGACCCCAGAGAGGCTGGAGAGATGGCTCAGTCGTTAAAGACTTTGACTGCTCTTCCAAAGGTCCTGAGTTCAGATCCCAGCACCATATGGTGGCTCACAACCCTCTGTAATGGGATCTGATGCCCTCTTCCTATGTGTCTGAAGAGAGCATTGGTGTACTCATATACATTAAGTGAATAAATAGATCTTTTTAAAAATAAAAAATAAAAGTAAAGACCTCAGAAGCAAATTTCTGAGTCCTTTACTCATTGGCACTGGCTACTGAATAACCTGTTCATGTGGTGATAGCTGCATGCTATCTTAAAGATTGGAAACAATTAAAAAATAAGTAGGAATAAAATTGGAGGCTGAGCTATGTGTGCACAGGGCCCTGAGTCCAGGAGAGGACAAGAAGGGGGAACAGGGGAGAAGGACAAGGGTTCTCTACTAGCCTGGGCTTCAGTTATTTTTAGATGTGTGTGTGTGTGTGTGTGTGTGTGTGTGTGTGTGTGTGTGTGTGTTTGTGTGTGTGTATGTGACACATTATACCCTAATTAGTACTGGGAATGGAACACAGGGCTTTGCAGCATGCCTGGCAAGCCCGCTACCTCTATATCTTCTCCACAATGTACTTTAAGAATAATTTTGTTAATTTCATTAATCTTATCAAATGTGGTAATTTATAAGGCTATATGGAGCTTAGATCTATAGTTCTGACATCCTTCACTACAGTGGCACATCTTTCCCTTTTCCTGGAATAATCTCCAGGAAGCAGAGGAGGATTTGCCATGCACAGAGATAATCTCTGGATAAGCACTTACTGATTCTAAGATGCTGATATTAACACAGATGGGCTGTCCAAGGACAAACTCCCACACATCCAGAGTTGGGCATGATGGTGTATGTCTGCGAAGTCATCACTTGAGAAACTGAGGCAGGAAGATAGAAAAAGTCAAGACCAAGCTTTACTGCATAGTGAATTTGAGGTCATCCTTGGCTACATAGTTAGACCCACCTCATAACAGCACAGGGATGGAGAATGGCTCAGTTTTCTCAGAGTACTTGCTGTTCCTTTTTTCTTTTCCTTTTTTTTTTCTTTCTGAGACAGAGTTTCTCTCTATTTATTTTATATTTGTGAGTATACTGTCTCTGTCTTCAGACAGAGAAGACAAAGCAGAAACAGGCGTCAGATCTCATTACAGATGGTTGTGAGCCACCATGTGGTTGCTGGGAATTGAACTCAGGACCTCTGGAAGGGCAGCCAGTGCTCTTAACCGCTGAGCCACCTCTCCAGCCCCTGAGCAAACATTTTAAAAGAAGACTTGATGACTGTTGCTGATCTGCTGCCTGTGTGTTTATACTTGAAGAGTCAGTATAGACGAAAGCTAAAGCTGACATTAGGTTCTTTCTTTTTGTTTTTTGTTTTTTTCGAGACAGGGTTTCTCTGTATAGCCCTGGCTGTCCTGGAACTCACTCTGTAGACCAGGCTGGCCTCGAACTCAGAAATCCGCCTGCCTCTGTCTCCCAAGTGCTGGGATTAAAGGTGTGCACCACCACCGTCCGACAGTGCACTAGTTTCTAATTTGAGTAACTGGTGATACTACCAACTGTGTCAAGTAACTTACATATTGAAGGCATGATGTTAGGCGAGTTGTTTGGACATCGTGTAGCTTAGGAGTACACTTGGCTATGAGCAAAAGAAAACTGAACCAAGGACGACTTCAGCTTCAAAGAATGTTTTAAGAGGTCTGAAGTAGGTTCTTAAAGGACTGAAGCCACACCTCATGATGTCATGTTTGTTATGTTATTTGTGCTGAGTTTATTTGTATTATGGCTGTAGGTTCTGACACATCTAAAGCTGCCTTGAGACATAAGCTGGAGGTAGAATGAAAGAGAAAGAGTGGCTGGTGGGATCTGTTCTCTGTATTAAGAGATGCTTTCCTACCTGAGTATGGTGACTCATTTGTGAGACAGAGGTAGGAGGATCACCTCAACTTGAAGCTCGCCTTTGTCTATATAGTGAGAAGCCAGGCCAGGTTAGAGAGTGAGACCCTGTCTCAAAATGAAGGAAGGAAGGGAAGGAATGAGGGCTTTCTTAATAGAATACCTTTTATTGGCTAACAGCAGGCCTGCAGCAAAAATTAGAGAAGTTAAGTTCAGCAGAAAGAGATTAGAATTAGAAACAGGTTCTGGGTTAGGCAGTCAAGTGTATACAATGAACACAAATTTTCAGTATCTGTAAAACCTCAGGTAAGGATGAGAAGCTCTTGAGTATTTAGCCAGTATTTAGTGTATAGTCCTATACAAAAATACAGTTGGTTGATAATATGGGGGATTAACTGGCTTCAGGAAAGTTATATTAGTACCTGGAAGGACCAGCATGGTGGAGCTGGGGTGTAGGGTGTTTTATTTATTATCTGGATTTCTGCAGATGTTAATTGAAGGCCTATTCTTGTACCTCTGAATTACAAGGTCTCCCCACAGGCTGAGTGAGTAATGATACTGCAGTGCATGCTCATTTACATTTAGCTTCAACTCTTGAGAGCATGTAATATCAATATAACAGTCATTACATAGATGATTATAATACAAGCCTAGAGATTAAGTAATTTGTTTATGGTTGGGTAATGAGTCAGTAATATAGCAGGGTCAGGGAGGGGAGGATCTCAGATCTAAGGCAGTGGTGCTTATGTTCCAGGGATATTGGAAAGCCCTCTCATTGAGCTATATCTTTTTTTCCCAGTACTTAATGGTTTGTATTAATCAGCCGAGTGTGATGGTACACACCTTTTATACCAGCTCTTGGGAGGCAGAGCTAGGTAGATATCTGAGTTTGGCCCAGCCTGGTCTACAGAAGGAGTTTCAGGATAGCCAAGGCTATCTACACAGAGAAACATTGTCTTGAAAAAAAAAACCAAAAATAAAGTTTGTACCAACTATAATTTTAAGAGACCTGATCATTTATTTAAGCTTTTTGGTGGTTTTATGTTAACAAATATATATTATTCTGCAAGAAGATGGTTAGATAATGTGGGGGTTTTGTGTCTCTGTATGTGTTTGTATGTTTTGTTTTTGTTTGGCTCTTACAATTATCAATGCTACTATTATTTTGGAAATTCTCATATAACCTAGGCTTGCATTGAGCTCACTATGTAGCCAAAGATGACCTTGAAGTTGAGATCCTCCTGCTTTCACCTCTTGATTTCTGAGATTACAGGTGTGTACAGGGTTTCATGTATACTAGGTAGTGTTTCTACCAACTGAGCTATATCGCCAGCATCCTGTCTGGTATTTTTTAATTGGAATTTTTCTGTATGAAACAGCTCATTCTTCTGTTTATTTACCCAGTTGTTTGTTCATATGAGTACGGATTCATGGTTTTTTATTTTTCTGCATTATAATCCCTGTCATTTCACTACTAATGTTGAAGTTGGAATTGTCCTACTCTTTTTTAATTGTAATTTAATCAAAGAAACAAATAAAACATTGTTATTGAATCATTATTTGATCTGAATTGACCAAAATATTATACTATTGCTCAATAGTGAGTGTTAGTCTCAGTGTACTGCAGCTGTATTCCTTAGTTACGTTACATAAGGAAGAGAATATGATCTCATCTTTGTCTTTTCTTCTCTTCCTGAACTTGGTTATTCTGCCAAATTGGTCAGAAAATCCCTAATGACAATAAAGCCTGGCAATTACAAATAGCAGTCCTTTTGTACAATTTAAAATGTTGCAAAGTGATTGCAGATATGGAAACTTGGATGATGTTCCTATCCCCAGTGTGGCTCCCACTCCATGTTCAGGATGGAGTGCTTGCTGACCCCATGAAGGCAGCTATTGTGCTGGGTTAATACTGTATTTCCGACTATAGTGTATCACTCAGTGTGCTGATCTAAAACAAACCATCCGGTTTACCCAGCTAGTCCAAGAGATATCCACTTAGCAGCAAAGAAAGAGGTGGATTTCCTTGCACTTAAATGGCTAGAACATTTTTGTTTAATGGAGAACATTTTGCTTAGTGTTTTCATAAGTATTTTCCACTGTTCCTTTTCGTTTTGCTAAAACAATCATGTGTAACATTTTTATCTCTGTATTTCTTATTATATTTTACATCCCAGTTTCTACTTTATGAGATGGTCTGGAATCTTTGGGGGTTGGGAGAGTATAGCTTTCTTTCTGTTGATTTTCTGTAGTTTGTGTGAGACAGGGCCTCACCAAGCCTTAAACCACTCATCCTCCTGCCTCTACTTCCTGAGTCCTGCAATGATAGGCATGGGCTGTCACATCTGCCCAGATCTCACAGGTGTGCCATGGGGCAAGTAGAGTAGGTGACAAAACAAAGCTGTGACGTGACAAGTGTCAGGCTAGGATGGTGATACAGGAAGTTCTGGGGGGTCATAAACAAGGAAGGCCGTGTGCTGTCAGAACCTGGTTGTGAGAGGGAAGACAAAAAGCTTGCTGTCTTTGGGGAGCTGTCTGGATTCCTATCTCCAGGTATCAGTTTTACATAATAATCTCATTCTATAGATCATTTATGTTCAGCGCCTGCTGACTTCTAGAACCATTTATATGTATTAGTGTGCGTATTGAGTAAGCTCTCTCAGTTACTTAGTTGGTATTAGGGTTAATTACATTTTTATGTCTTCTCTGTGGGTTATAAAAAGAAGAAAAAGAATGACTTATTGAAATGACTCAGCAGGAAAGGTGTGTTCTGCCCAGTTAGGTCAGTTCCCATATGCCATACATACGGTAGGAAGACTGAACCAACTCACATGACCTTTCCATGAGCTATGACATGTGCACTCCCAGTTGCATACAAACATACACCACACAAATACACAATAATAAGAAGAGTATATAGGGCTGGAAAGATGGCTTAGTGCTTAAAGCACTGGCTGCTCTTGCAGGGGACCTGGGTTCTATTCCCACCACCCACATAGTGGCTCACAAACATCTGTAACTCCAGTTCCGGGGATCGAACACCTGTAGGCATTGCATGCCTGTGGTGCATAGACAAACATACATATGTATGTATACATGCATAAACACACACACACACACACACACACACACACACACACACACACCCTCATACCTATAGGATAAATAAAGAAATTAAAAAGAAGAGGCTGTGAGGTGGGAGGGGACACTTCGAAGCCGTTTCCTGAGGTTAAGGTGAGAAGAGTGGAATTAGGGACTGTACACATGGCTCAGGTGGTAGGGTGCTTGCCCAAGTTAGATTCCCAGCACTGTCAGAACCTGGTGGGGTGGTTTGTACCTGAAGTCCGAGCACTAGAGGTAAAGGCAGGAGGAGCAGGAACCCAAAACCATCCTGTGATACATAGCAAGTTCAAACCCTGTTGTGGCTTATGAGACTCTGCCTCAAAGAAAAAAATCTGGGGGAGGGGATATTTTCCCAAATTACAAAGTTCATAACTAGTTCACATTTGTATCTAAGTTCAGATTTAGATTATGGGCTTGAAGGTATAGTTTAATGGTAGATCAATCATATAGCATTGTGCCAGGCCCTGTACTGATTACCTCCCTAGGCTTGTAAACAGAATATTAGATTCTGTTCACTATGCTGTCGTCCAGTGGTTCTCAACCTTCCTAAAGCTACAACCCTTTAATACAGTTCCTCATATTGTGGTGACCCCACCCATAAAATTATTTTTGTTGCTACTTCATAACTTTAATTTTGTTACTGTTATGAATCATAAGTACTTGTGTTTTCTGATGGTCATAGGCAACCCCTGTAAAAAAGGTATTTAACCCCTTGCCAGGGGTTATAACCCACCGTTTGAGAACCACTGTTCTAGTTTTTTTGGAAGTTGATTGTGTTATGCCAGGTCTGGTAATTCACACCTGTAGTTTCAGCATTGAGACGTTTAAGGCCTGAGAGCTGTGGAAAGGCCCAGTCTGAGCTGTAGGGCCACACCTCCCCTCTGAGGGAGGTGAGAGAAGGAACTGTTGGTTAAGCTCAGAAAGCTGAAGCAAGAGGAGGATCAGTGTGAATGAGACCAGCCTAGCCTACAAAATAGATCTTGTCTCAAAAACAAACAAACAAACAAACAAAAACAATAGGGGACTGGAGCAATGGCTCAGTGGTTAAGAATAGTGGCTGCTCTTTTAGAGGACCTAGGTTCAATTCCAATCATCATGAGATGGCTTGGAACCATATATAACTCCAGTTCCAAGAAACTCGATGCCCTCTTCTGGTCTCTGTAGGCACCAGGCATGCTGGTGTTAGCACAGACATACATGTAGGCAAGCTACACACAATAAAATAGAAATTAAAAAGTACATTGTATTTTTAAAAGAAAATATGTAAGCCAGGCAGTAGTAGCACATGCCTTTAATCTCAGCACTCAAGAAGCAGGGGGAGGTGGATTTCTTAATTCAAGGCCAGCTTGGTCTGTAGAGCAAGTTCCAGGACAGCCAGGATTACCCAGAGAAACCCTGTCTTGAACCCCGTGCCCCTCAAGAAAATAAAAGAAAAAACTTACTGTGTTTTGCCTGAAAGTATATATGTGCATCATGTGCAGCACCCAGATATTTGTGAGTCGCCTTGTGGGTTCTGAGTGCAACCCAGATCCTATAAAAGCAGCAAGCTACCTATTAGGAGGTCTAAAGATCACCTTTAATACCTCAGTTTCCCCTGTTGTATAAATTTTAACCTGAGTTTTTTATTCATGGGAACTAAATGAGATAATATGTGAGAGACACATAGCTGAGTTTCCATATAAATATAGATGAGAACAACTAATAGAATGTACTGTAGGTGCTGGAGAGATGACCGAGTGGTTAAGAGCACTGGATGCCCTTCCAGAGGACCTGGGTTTAATTCCTGGCACCCACATGGTGGCTCACAACTATCTGTAACTCCAATTCCAGGGGATCTGATGCCACCTTCTGAATTCTGTAGGCATTAAGTATATACATGATTAGAGACATATACCATTACTTGGGGAGCAAGTAGATCTTTGTGAATTCAGGGCCTGTCTGATTTACCAAGAGTTTGGGCCAGCCAAGGCTATACACTGAGCCCCTGTTTAAAACTAATAAAACAACATAAACTCCAGCTCAAACTTCTTTAAAACATCTTAACCTTTAAAGTCCCTGTAATTTATACTTATAGATATACCAATTAGTATACCAATTGTATTTGTAATACCAATGGTATTTGTATATTTGGTTACCAAATTTTTGGTAACCCACTGTTGCCAAAATTGGAATATTTTTCTTAAGCTCTTTATGAACATACCACTGTATTACGTTTTTTTAACGTGTAAAACTAAGAACTTGCATGTGTTCTTAGCAATAACTATTTTAAAACTTGATCCTTCATAGAATTTTCCTTCTCTGATTTTATTCATTTACCTACTTATTCATGTATATGAGTGCTCTGTTTTCATGCATATCAGAAAAGAGAATCAGACTTCATTACAGGTGGTTGTGAGACACGATGTGGTTGCTGGGAATTGAATTCTGGACCTCTGGAGGAGCTCTCCAGTCCCAGCAGTAACTCTTGATAACTCCAGTTTTAGAGTGTTTGAGTCATTTTGTCATATTTAGGGAAATCTGGTAGGCTTCATGATTTTCAAATCTATACTTTTAATATTTCAGCAAGAAATATTTAGGCAGTCTAGGTAGAGTGCTTGCTAACATGCAGGAGGCCCAGGCTCTGTCCTCAGCATGTAAAGCCAGGTGTGATGTGTAGTTCCACTGTAGTATTCCAACCAAGCAGTTTACATACTTGCATTGACTCTGCTTCAGTGAAGTGGGAAAAATCTGCAGGGTAGCTGTGGTGGAATTGATTCCTAACTCACCTATACTTTCTTTTGAAATCTGCCTGCCTCTGCCTCCCAAATGCTGGGATTAAAGGTGTGTGCCACCACCACTACCCAGCTCACCTATAATTTCAACACTTGGGAATCAAAGCCACACTCTCAATTTTGAGGTCAGCCTCAGCTACATAGCAAGGCCCCAAAGAAAAATTTAAAAGAAAATTTTTTTCTAATCTAGCACACATCTATAATTACCACTACTCAGAAGGCTGAGGCAGGAAGATAGAAAATTCAAGACTATCAAGGGCTATAAAATATGGAACTCTGTCCCCCCTAAATGGTAAATGAAATAGAAACAACACATTGTTTTGTATGAAGCAATGCTTTTTTTGTAGAGAAAGAAGCAGGGGGAGCATAATTAACTACAGAAGTACCCCAGAAGGCCATCGAAAGTAAGTGCGAATCGAGCGGGTGTGGAACATGTCTGTGATCCCAGCACTTAAAGGCAGAGGCAGGAGGATCATGGCAAGTTCAAGGGCAGCCTGGGGATCTGTCTACAAAAGCTCTAGAGAGGAGGAGGCCAGGAAGTAGAGTAGACCTGTGCCCTTTCCTGCCTCTTCCCACCTGCGAGCCTCTGAGTAACATGACCAGAGAGAGGAGTGTGGGTAATGAGTGACTGTAAATCAGTATAAAAGGAAACACTTCCTGTGTCTTTACTTCTGTAAGAGTCTTAAACAACCATGCCTATTGTGTAGTGGGTTCCAAAGGCAGAGTCACTACTGGCTGTCTCCTCACAAGAACACCTAAAAATCCAAACCCAGCGTGTTTAAAATAAACGCTCATATTCTGTTACAATTTAAGGGAACTATTGCAAAGAAAAACATTTAAAAATTTATTTAAGAAATATTTACTTTATGAATAACCCACAGCTACTTGACCATATAAGATTAGTAGTTGAAAGTCTTCTACTAACGGGAAATTATACAGTAAAAAGACCAAAGCCCCAAATTATTTCCGATAGTTGGGGTTTCTGTGTTTCTGTATGTGAAGGTATGAAAGCTGATACTTCTCTGTTAACATAATAGATATCTGTGCAAAACCCAACTGAGGACAAGAAAAAAAAAATTTTTTTGGACAGTTTGCAAAAACTCCCTAAAAAAAAAAGTTCATGTTTTATTTTGAGACAGGGTCTCACCATGTATCTCTGGTTGGCCTGGAACTCACTATGTAGACCAGCTCTGCCACCCCAGCAGTGCTGGGAGTAAAGATATTTGCCATCCTGTTTGTCTGTAAAGGCCACATTGCTTGTTTGTTTGTTTTGGTGTTTTGAGACATGTTATCTTGTGTAGCACTGGTTGTCCTGGAACTCACTATAAACCAGGCTGGTCCCAGATCTGCCTGCCTCTGCCTCCTGAATGCTGGGGTTAAAGACATGAGCCACCATGCTGTACACGGCCATGTTTTTAAAAATCCTGATTTTATTTTATTGTTTTAAATTACTGGTGACAGATTTTCAAGCTCACTTACTTTGGTTTATTTGGACTTATTTTTCCACAGGCCACAGATTTAAAAGAAATCCTAGGGGCTGGAGAGGTGGCTCAGTGGTTAAGAGCACTGACTGCTCTTCCAGAGGTCCTGAGTTCAATTCCCAGCAACCACATGGTGGCTCACAACCATCTGTAATGAGATCTAATGCCCTCTTCTGGTGTGTCTGCAGAGAGCAATGGTGTACTTATATACATAAAATAAATAAATCTTCTTTAAAAATGAAAAAGAAAGAAAGAAAGCAAAACAAAACAAAACCTATATTCTCTGTCTTTCTAAGTTGTAATTTGAGGTCAAAGAGAATAGCTCTGGGTTGAGTCTGGTGGTATACACCTTTAATCCTAGCATTGAGAGGCAGGTAGATCTCTGAGGGTTTGACTCCAGCCTGGCCTATAGTGAGTTGGAGGCCAGCCAGGAGAAAAGCCCGTGGGGGTCAGAGAGTCAGTGGTCCTGCTGCTTCCATTGACTTGGAGAGAACTTTGATTGCTCTGGAAGGAAGCACATATAATAAACTGAACGAAAGATTGCATTTGCTTCCCCAGCCTACTTCTGAGCTGCAGCTGGTACCATTCCAGAAAATGTTGAGATCCTGTCTTAGGGTATGCTCACATTCTGTTTCTGAAGATAGGCCTATTTTTCTCATTAAAACCCTTCCTCTCCCGGATGCCTGGCATAGTCACGCTTGACTCTCAGTGTATTAGTTACTCACCTCATTGCTAGGACAAAATATCTGGCTATAGCAAGAAAAGGAGGAAAGGTGTATTTTATAGTTCTAGCACAGCACATGGCAGAAGACCTGGTCATGTTCTACACTCAGGAAGCAGAAGGAGGTGAATGCTAGTTTTTTGTTTAGCACACTTTCTTGCCCTTGGACTGATGCTGCCTACAGTTAACCTAATCTAGAAAAGCCCGAGGCTTGTTTACCAGATTCTGTCCTGTTGACCTTGTCTCACCAGATTTAAATGATAAAGTGAGGAATTCTATGGAGAGAAGGGGACCAGAGCTAGAAACTAGGAAAGGGGTTTAGATATCATGTTTTCTCTCACGTAGAGTCTGCATTTAATAGTAAAGATAGATAACTCACAGGGCTGGAGAGATGGCTGAGTGGGTAAGAACATTTGTTGCTCTTGCAGAGGACCTGAGTTTGATCCATGCGCCCATCTGTAACCCCAGCTCCAGGAGATTCAACAAGCACACATGTATGTGGTGCACATAGACACATGCAGACAAAGCATTCATACTTGTAAAATAAAATCTAAAAACATTTTTTTTTAAAAAAGATTTAGCCGGGCAGTGGTGATGCACACCTTTAATCCCAGCACTTGGGAGGCAGAGGCAGGTGGATTTCTGAGTTCAAGGCCAGCCTGGTCTACAGAGTGAGTTCCAGGACAGCCAGAGATACACAGAGAGACCCTGTCTGGAAAAACCAAAAAAAAAAAAAAAAAAAAATTTTTAAAAAAAGCCAGGCATTTTGCTCATGCCTATAATCATAGCATTGGGGGTGGGGGATGGGGTGAGAGGGTGGAGGAGAGAGATCATAAACTCAAGGTGAGCTTAGGCAACATCTTGTCTTACAGAGGAAGGAGGGGTTTTGTTTGTGTAGTGAAAGGATTGTGTGTGGAAAGGAAGGAGGGCTGGTGGGAAGGATGGGGGGAAGGGAAGGATGAGGAAGGGTTTGTGTGTGTAGTGAAAGGGTGGATGAGGAGGATACAGTGATAAAGGTCAGATGAGAGACATTTGTATTAAATACTGCTATTGGTGCCTCATGTTCTCATGTTGAAAAGTACTTCTACCTCTTGAGACCAAAAAAAAAAGTGATTTTTCTGCTTTTTAGAAGAAAATAACATCCTATATTTGTGGAGATTCAGTGGGCAATTTATCATCTATCATGTAGTAAAGATTGTTCTCCTCTTTTGGTTTAATGAGACAGGCCTGGAGCTGATGGCAGTCCTTCTTCTTGAGTCTTCCTGCTGCTAAAATTACAGGTGTGCACCGTTGCTCTTGTTGGCTGCCAAGATTTATATATGGTTTATATGATTAGTGCATTAGTCAGGGTTCCCTAAAGAAACAAAACTGATAGAATGAGTATGTGTTCCAAGAGATTTATCAGATTGGCTTCCATGATATGGACTGGATAGTCTGACAATGGCTTGTCTGCATGCTGGAGCGGCTGAGAACCCAGGAGTCGATTAATCCATAAGGCCAGTCCCTCAGCAGTTCTAAGCTGGCACTTAAAGCCTGGAGGATTCCTGGAGAATCACTCTTCTTCAACCCAGGCGGAAGGTTGAAGAAGGTGGGTTCCAGGGTCAGCAGAGGATGGCAACACAGGCAGCAATGAGGTAGATCCAGGCACTAGCAAGGACAGAGGCCAGCAGGTGAGGAGCACACCTTTCCTCTATTACCTCCTCCTATCCAAGCATGGGAAGGATCTCCTCTCAGCCATCCTTGCAGGGATGCCTCACATACCCACTCAGAGATGAGTCTGTTACTTGATCCCGTATCTAATCAAGGTGATATCTCAATTAACCATCACAGCACCACTTTAAGGGACCTGGACATGCTACCAACAAGATAAAATAATAAAGTCTTTCTGTGGGGAAACAGTTTGCCCACGTTTATCAGGAGTCCTCACTATTTCTCCCTAAAGAAGATGTGCTTTGTAGACCATTTGAACTAAATACTCAATAGTTAGAGAATACCCTAGTAAATTGTGATGTACACACAGTGGAATTTGATATAATGATTCTTAAATAATACTTAAGAGTTATTGTGTGCCGGGCAGTGGTGATGTACGCCTTTAATCCCAGCACCTGGGAGGCAGAGGCAGGTAGATTTCTGAGTTCAAGGCCAGCCTGGTCTATAGAGTGAGTTCCAGGACAGCCAGGGCTATACAGAGAAACCCTGTCTCAAAAACCAAAAAAAAAAAAAAAAAAAAAAAAAAAAAA
>JADRCD010211853.1:0-28160 GCA_019843815.1 Montemys delectorum | reverse complement strand
ATAAAAAAAAAAAGATTTTCATGACCATATCTGGCCTTAGTTAATGGGTTTTGGTAAATATATGTGTCTATTTGATACCATCACAACTGACTCTACTTCTGTGAAGAACAAACATTAATAGTATGCATAAAACAAAAAAAAAATTTCTGCAACAGATATACATGGAGACCAGTCTCCAAATCTACTACATACATGTAGGTAGCCCAGATAAAGCCCATGCATGCTCTCTGGTTGGTGGTTCATGTTAGGTTGTATCTCGGCTTGTCCTCTACTCTACATGGTTCAGCAAATTTTATTTCTCCCTTTCTCTCTAACCTCACCCATTCCAAAATGCTCAGAACAGAAAAGGTGCCAAGAAGTCTAAGTTATTTTCCTTCATCTATAATCAACAAAAAACACCCGTGCCATTGTCTGTCTGTGACTTTTCTAGTCTAGTCTTCTGAGACTAATGAACTCAAATGGGACCCAACACCCAAAATGCCATTTTTATTTCTTAACTTAACTCGAATGTCTATTTCAATGTAGAAACATATTAGTTCCGTCTCTATGAGCCCTCATGGCCTCAGGTTATAGATTTTCCTGACTCTTCAGATTCTCCCAATTCTTACTCTCCTTCTTCCACAAGAGTCCCAAGCTCAACATAATATTTGTCTCTGTGTTTCTTCATCTGTTTCCATCAACTGCTGGGTGAAGCTGCTCAGAGGACAATTATGTTAGCCATATCAGACTATCATTAATAGTGTCAGGAGTTGTCTGTGTCCTATGGGGTATGTCTCGATACGGGCCAGTCTTTGGTTGGTCATCCCCTCTATGTCTGCATCATTTTTATCCCTCATCTTGTAGGCAGGATAAATTGTGGGTCAAAGGTGTTATGTGTGGATTGGTATCCTGCTCCCACAACTGGAATTCCTGCCTGGCTCCATGTGATGACCACATCAGCCCCTATATCCCTGCTGCTAGGATGCCCCATTTCTTACAAGTAAAGATGCAAGTGGTCCCACTTTTGTTTTGAAAACATACAGAATCTCTGAGTTACTACAGTCTTAACTTGTCTTTGGCAACGAGGACAGTTCTCTATTATCATTCTACTATATTCATGAAAAATATGTAAATTTGATTGATGCTCTGTATTTTTGATAATGATCTTGTGAATGTCAGTTATAGATAGCCACTTGCATGCTGCAAGTAGCTTTTGTTTTATTGTTTTTCTATGATACTTTCAATGTGCAAATTTTCTGGTATATGGCCAATTGTTATGTTCAAATAGTTCATTAAATCAGAAAAGCCCATGATTTTCTAATAAAATTCATAACATCAAAAGAGCAAGCAGGTTAATTTAGATCAGTAGAATAAGTGTTACCAGGATAACTCAATATGCTATATCAAATGGCTAAGCTAATTAGATAAACTTTTATTTTCTTAGCTTGTGTCAATTTGGCTGCATATCTTATTTTTATAAAGAACAAACATATGGACAAGTTAAAAGAGATATTTAAAATTAAGAGAAATATAAAATATATATATATATATATATATATATATATATATATATATATATATATATATTCTACCCGCTATTATATTTTCTTTCCACTAAAAATACAAATTTCTATATTAAGCACTTCATTGTCCAGAAAATTGGCATAGTTACAAAACAAACACATGATAAAATTATGTTTAATAAACAATTAAAATGATAGCAAGTGGTTACAGTGATAAAATTTGGTCGTTGCTGAAAATGAGGTATATTATTTATATAGCCATAGATAATATATACACATATGAAAATGCAGACAGACACACACCTACACACAGACACACACTTACATAAAACAACTCACATATGTAGCAAATGTATGAATATTTTATTTTGTAAATGATGAGTCTATTAAACTAACTGATAAAGAATCTTCCTTGTTCATGAATTTGAGGGTGTGGGTTTAAATTTACATTAATTTTGGCAGCCTCTTTGCTTACTGTCTACATAGTGTTTTCTTTCTCCTTTGTGCAGAGCCTGTATGTTTGTAAGAAGACACATTTTTAATTCAGAGTTCTAGCTCAGAGTTAAAGGAAGGAATAGTGTGTATTTTTGAAGATAGCAAAGAATGTACTCAAAAGAAATTTTTCCAAGAATTGTTAACTGGCTTCTGTTACTGTATCAGGTGGTCTGGGACAACTGTGCAAACAGGAAAAATGTTGACAGATTTGATCTCAGTTAACCTTAGCATATCCTTATTTTCTTAGTGGCATCCTAAGAACATAGACAAATATCATGCAATCCATTAGGGTCTCCTTTTCTCTCTCTTATCTTTGTCTCCATTATTGTATTCATTTTTTCTTTTTTCATTTTTTTCTCATTATCTATATTTTTCCTCTTTCTTATTTTCCTTCATTATTGTACCTTTCATTTCCTCAAATAGACTGAACTGGAAATGTCCAAGGAATCAGATAAGAAAATGTAAACAATAATTTATTATTATTTACAAACTGGAGAAATACATAAATAACATTTGTTGAAATTTTAGACAGGCTGGTGATGTGGAAATTGCTGGTTGCTCTGGAGACTCAGTTGTATCGCTTGATGTTTTTGTGGAAGTTGTCTTGCGAGAGGATGTTTTGTTGAAGCAGACACATGAGAGGGCATGCGATGTTTTGCTGGAGCAGAAGCGTGGGAGGGCAGGTGATGTTTGAGAGTACACACAGTGAATTAAAGCTCTTGTGTCACTATGCCTTACAATATTTCACTGGTGCTCTCTGGTCTTCCCTGGTCTTCATTTTGATGAGAGAAAAGCACCAAAGAGTTTCTCATGGTATTCCAACTGACTCTTCCTGCCTTCACTGACTCATGCCAATTGAGTAGAACCTTGTGGTTTCTGGTGGATTTATGCTGCTATTACAATTCACATTTTGTGTTTGCTATTAGACTAAATTGCCTGTATACTGACAATTAAGAGTGACATCACCCCAAAAACTACTTCAAAACTGGTCCACAACCCCCCTTTTGCTATTAACCTTTTTTCTATTAGCCTTTCTGCTACCTTTTTTCAGTGTACTAGAAAGGAGCTTGAAGCACTTAATAACCCTAATTAAAGTAGGTTTTGTAAAATATAAGCCTACAGGCTAGAGATTGACCACATGGCTCAGTTAATAATGACTTTACCACACAAAACTAAAAATCTGAGTCTCCATCTAACCAACCACAAGAATAACCAATTGTGGTAGTGTGAGCTTGTAATCTCATCACTCAAAAGGCAGAAAAGGCAGTTGTCTTGGCCTTTTTGCTTATCTAATCTAGTAAAATATGTGAACTCTACATTCAATGAGTAACTGTCTTTTTTTCTTTTCTTCTTCTTTTTTTTGTGAAGGATAGAGTTTATTTGGGGTCTGGAAATACAAGTTAAGGGAGTAGTAGAGACAGGGAGAGAGAGAGAGAGACAGACAGACAGACAGACAGACAGACAGACAGACAGAAAAAGACAGAGACAGAGAGCAGAGACAGAGAGACAGAAAGAAACAGAGAGAGAGAGCGATTAGAGTAAAGGCAGTCCATGAGCACATGGAGAGATGGGGAGGGGAAGGGGCAGAGGAAGAGAGGACGAAGAAGGGAAGAGAAGAAAAGAGGAAGAGAGGAAGAGAGGAAGAGCAAGGCAAGAAACCCATGTCCTAGAAATAAAATATACAGATGAAGATACCTGACATCTTGTCCACCCTCCGCAAGAAAGTACACATACCCACATACACACTCACACACACAATTGCTGAATAAATACATAAATAAAAGTCAAAGTTTAAAATCAATAAATACTGGAATAATAAATATTCATTGCATGTAGATCAAGAAGAAAAAAATAATTGCATGGGAGTTTAAAAGGCTAAATTGGAATGCATTCAAAATATAAGTACCTTTCCTTTGCAGAGGGCCATGCAGGAAGACTAATGACAAATGACTTTAGAACTCATGGAAAGCGACCTACCATTTAGCACAGCCATGATGAGTGTGCTTCAGTGTGACACAACCCCGAGGACTGCATGTCCTGAAGACTTCATGCTGTTATGGAGTTTTGCTCTGCCTCATGACCTCATATCCCTCTAGGTCCACAAATTGTATGAAAACTCTAAGAGGCTTCCAGCCCCTCACTAGGCAGTATCTCTGACACTCACACTAATAGTTCTTGATCTCTTTATGGCATTATTGCTGGAGCAGACTAATGTTTTAACACTACCCTAGGAAGGAACTTAGAGATATAGATCGTCAGCAATGACCACCACCCTTAGAAAAAATTGGAACAATAAAATAGTGAACCTAGGTTGAGATGGTTTTGCTACTGGCTCTGATGAAGAAAATCTTAGGGAACAATTTAAAGTTCAGAAAGAGACACATTTATTAATCAAGCTGGGGACCTTTTATACTCAAGGAACAAGGCAGCACTGGCTGTTGTGACTCTCACTGAGGCTGGACTGGTAATGATTGACTTCTTCTACCCCACTTTTGCCCTCAGTTTCCTGATATGATTTAATAAGAATTGCTGTTGAGTGGATATGCATTCTGAATATTTAAAGTACCTATGTCTCCTTTTTATGTAAAATTTCAGATTTATAATTTCTTTAATATTCTTTCATGATTAATTTAAAGATAAATAATAAAAAAATCAATTCTTTCTTTGTAATCACAAATTGCTGCCTGTCAGTAATAGAAACTGGTTGAAAAAAAAAACCTACCTTACATGCTCACGCTTTGTTAATCTATAACAAGTTGCTTAGTTGTGAATGTATGTGGCTTCTTGGGAACAATTTGTTTTCTTTACCTGTACTACATAATGTTATTTCTTGTAAAGGTATTGGGGAACATATTGCTTTTCCCTGGTCATTCACTAGAAGAAAACTAAAATATAAGGATATTGTAATTTTAAACTGCTTGAAAGATTTTGCTTGGATATATAAGCTATGGAAGAAAAAATAAAATATAGGGTTGGGATATTGTTCCTCCCATCTATCGACTATGTGTGTGTCTATTTATATATGTAAAATTTGTGTGAGAATATGTTGGGACTTTTTTCCTTTTATCCTTCAAGTATATGTGAAAGTACATATGTGAATGTGTTGAGTGCTTGAAGCACTACTTGATGGAACTTTGCCCCATCCATTCAATGTGTGAAAGTGTATGTGTTTGTATATATGTGTGTGCATATGTATGCATGCATGTATGTATGCATGTATATATGTGTTTGTATGTATGAAGTTATTTGCCTTATGTTACACCTTTTCAGATGTGGTGTGTGTGTGTGTGTGTGTGTGTGTGTGTGTGTGTGTGTATGTGTACGTGTGCGTGCGTGTGTGTGTGTGTGTGTGTGTGTGTGTGTGTGTGAATTTTCACTCTGTCTTTCTCTTTCTCACTGGCCCAAAGGAATTAAAATACTTCAAAGTTTTTTACTGGCCACAGGGAGTGCCATCCCCAGTAAATTAAGCTTTGTTCCCTGAGAGAAAAGTCTGCTGAATAACTTCTCTAATTGCTGACTGCCATTGGCAGCAGTTCTTGTCAGTATCTGGACTTACCCTATTACTGGCTCCGAGCACTGAGCCCTAAAAGCTGCCTGTCTCAGTTTACTCACCTCATGGATGTGAGAGCTGGGTGCCAGTCTTTAAAGCAATACTGTACATGGAAGACGGTATGAAGAATCTCACCAGGCATGGATATTCAGTTTTGGTTGTGGATATGGATGGAGGAAAGGCAGGCAGCACAGTGTGGTACCCTTGTTGGCGGTCTAATATGTTGAAAGTGGTTGTCACCCACAGCACTAACATTCTTTAAAGATGTCTAACACACAAAAATATCCCAAGTGAATTTATTGACTAAAACCAGTTGCACAGAACCAATTAGTATCTTACACAGGCTGCCCTGCAAAGCTTATGAGGCCATCCATCACTTGTCCATTTAACTATTTAGCATTTGTTGCAGCTATTTGTCACTGTGTCAGAAAGCTAGCATTTCAGAATGGGTGTTTTTGGTTGAAAGAAATCTAACTCAGATGCCGCAGATGTTTCTTCTTTAATAAGACTTGAGAAGATTTATGTTTCTATTATATTTAACCTTAAACATCTTATACAAAGGGTGAACTTAATTTCTCATTCTGCAGATATTTCAAACTTAAACCAATTGATTCACAAGAATTTAAATTTATCATGGCAAATAGAAATATTTAAAATTTTAATACTTGTAGAGTGCTTTCTTCCCAGTGTTCCTTGTCTTACAGCTTCAATGATCATGTTTTTATTACTTTTACAAATTTGGCCATTTGCTTTATTAATCTCACAGTATTTTGAGAATTGTTTTTAGAGTTTCCAATGAATGGAACAAAGGAAGTACCTATTGCCTTTCATGGTAAACATGCCAAATAGTTTTGGTATTTAAGACAATTTCCTTAAGATCCATTTATTTTTAATGTGTCTGTGTGTGTGTCTGTGTGAGTACACGCAGTATGTATGTACAGGCACCCTCAGAAATAAGAAAAGAATATCAGATACCTTTGTGCTATAGTTAATGATATTTAGGAGTCAAGCTCACTGGCGCTTTGAACCAAACTCTTCTGGAAAAGTACCAAGTACTCTTAGCTAATTGAGCCATTGTTTCAGTCCCTAAGACATATATAATGATAAAAAAAATTATTATAGCATTTCAGTTAAACCACATTAAATTTATACCAAAATATCTACTATTTTTACAACAGAGAATTAATTATGCATTAGTGGCTGTTGATTAGATAATGGTCAACTATTAATATTTTGTCTCATAAATTGCCAACGTAATACTACAATAGTATAATTTGAAACATGCTAGCTGTTTGGCAGAGAGAAAACTGAGAAGATCCATGGAGCAAAAGTCTGAAGCAAAATATAACTGGTAAAATTATACCAATTGTTATACAATATAAAAACATATATTGTATAACAGTTGTAGGAAATTATAATTTCCATGTATTTCTTATGCAGACATAGGCATTTTCTTACCTTAGATATGTCAATCAAATGAAAATTATTCCACTGTCTAACATTTACATTTGATGCAAAAAGAAGATATGTCTTACCAGTGAAAACTGATATGTAAGTAGGTGCTTTTCAAACTATCCTATGGGGTCGCCTGATTAAGATTTCTAATGCATAAGAAGTAATCACAATACTGTGCCCTCAAATGCCACTCCATATCTGAATGCAGCTAAGCAGCTCCTGTGGCATTTCCCAGAGACCTTCAATGTGTACTTGTCACCAAACTCAATCCCAGAGAGAAAACAGAAAATGCGAACTCCCAGGGGAAAGAATAGAAAGAAAACCTTTTCCTAAATTCCTTAGAGTAATATATTCTACAATCCATACTGCAGACAGAAACATATCTTCCTTAGGTTATAGAACACAGAATTCAGCACAGATGGATATTAGGTTGGGCTATGAGTTAGCAAAAGAAATGTGTGTGTTTCTCTGCAAATATGAATAGCACAACAAATCTATATGACTAAGATATTCTGAATCACATCACTTGTTTTAAATCTTGATAATTTATATTGATAATCAGTAAAACATGGTTAGATAGTGAAGTTGTCTGTAAAAAATAGAAAAAATATGGTTTTAAAAATTCTAATTATAAAAATAACTATCCATAATGGGAATATATATTGCATTCATGCAGTATTTCCAAAAATAATCTAAAAGAGATATAATTTCACAAAATATGTTTTCAGGATTAAAAGTAATGATGATATCTACATAATTTTTTATAGCCTTTTTGAATAAAAGGGAAGATACTTGTTGAACTTGTCTAAGTCCTTGATGAAAGCAGATAACCTGATAGGTAGGCGAAGATAACTAACTCAAGGAGGAAACAGTGCTTAAAAATACATTGAAAGTGGTGTGGCAGAGATTAACTATGGAGCAGAGACAGAAGGAAGGACAAGCATATAGCTATCTCCTAAGAGGCTCTGACAATACCTGACCAATACAGATGTAGAGGCTCTGACAATACCTGACCAATACAGATGTAGAGGCTCACAGGCATTCATTGAACTGAGTACATGGTCCCCAATGAAGGAGTTAGAGAAAGGTTCTACGGTGCTGAAGGGTTTGCAGCCCCTTAGGACGAACAACAATTACTAACTAGTACCCTCAGAGCTCCCAGGGACCCAACCACCAATCAAGGACTATACAGGGTGGGATTGAATGTACTGGCAGCAGGTATATAGTAGAGGATTGCAAATTCGATCATCAATAGGAGTAAAGGACCTCGGCCTTGTGAAGGTTTTGTGCCCCAGTGTTGGGGAATGCCAGGGCCAATAAGTGGGAGAGGGTGGGGTGACAGGCATTGGGAGGGGAGAGGCAAAAGGGGTTTGTTCTTGTTTTTGTTTGTTTGTTTGTTGGTTGGTTGGTTGGTTTTGGAGGGGAACCTGGGAAAGGGAAAATGTGCATGTAAATAAAGAATATACCAAATTAAAAAAAAAAAATGGTGCATGCTTTTAAGGTTAGTTAGCACTTGGGAGGCAGAAGCAGATGGATCCCTTTGAGTTCAAGTTTAGCCTGGCCTACAGAAACCAGTTATAGGACAGCTAGGGCTACAGAGAAATGCTGTCTTGAAAAACAAAACAAAATCAAAACAAGGCATCATTGAGAAATTATCACTTGCTGAGCAATCATGTTGGTGTAATGTAGAAAGCAGATAGAGATAATGAGCTGTTAATAAACTGAAGGAAGATAAATTACAAAATCTTAAACACTTTCAGAAAACACAGAACCGAGAGCATGCTGGACAGATTACCAAAGGAAGTTGAGGCTGGTTTGCTGGTTTGATTTGACTTTATTTTGCCTTGTCAAAATTAAGCTATTGGGCATGATATAAACGTAACTCATCTCTCTGAATTTCACAAGTCAAGGTATTTGCTTAACAGGAATGAACTCATGTTAGACATAGGACCTGAAAATATCTCATCACAATTAACTTACTAGATTTACCGCATCAACAGCTATACAGAGCTATTTCATTTATGGCAAAAAAAAAAAATAATAATAAAAGCCCCTGATCATGTTTTAACAATGTTCATTTTGTAAATCATCTTTTAAATATTTCATATATCTAAAAGGGTAGCAATGATGCCCACTTCCCAATGGTATAGCTTGCATTAGAACCCAGAAAGTGTCCCATGGAATAAACTGTTCTCCATAAAGTACAAATTACAGAAAGGCTAAACAAAACTCCCATTTATTAATTTTAGATGCTAAAATTGTGCTTAATTTATATGTAAAATCTCCTTTGATACTTCTCAAGATTCTATTGTTAAGCATTATCATCCCCATGTAATAAAAATGCAACATTTTGATGGTTATAGCAGCACTAAATGACAAAGGAACATTTGACTATCAAGCTCATTTTTTAAGCTTTCTTTGGAGAACAGGCTAGAAGTAGAGAAGTGGAAAATATTTAAGATTATTCCTATTCTCCAAGCAACGATCATGCAAATCAGCTTAATCTACAAATCTCATGACTGTCACACTTGCATATTGTAGTACCAGTTAGGAGATCCTGTTTTGTATTAAGAGAATTCATTTTTGAGAGGAAGCAGCAAAAATAGTGCTAATGTAAACTGTGTGTGTGTGTGTGTGTGTGTGTGTGTGTGTTTGTGTGTGTGTGTGTGTGTGTGTGTGTGTACAAGAGATAGACAGACAGACACAGAAACATAAATAGAAACAGAGAGAGACATAGACACAGAGACAGAGGAACAGAAATTCAGAGAGATAGAGAGACAGAGACAGGGAAATATTGACAGAGAGACAAAGAGAGGACACTTATACGTAAGAAGATGCTAAATACCAATGTTTTTCCTTTCCCCTATAAGTAACATTTGACTGAAGCCAAAACTAATATTGTCAAATGAGCAAACATTCATGAATAAATGCCTCACATCTGGCAAAGTAGAGTTTGCTGACATTTACTTGGTACAAAGGATCAGGGATTAAATTAGGCAGAATCCCACAGGATTGAATATTGGTAAATTTTTTTTCCATTTCATTTTTAGTTGTTTACCAAGAAATATTGGAATAATCATCATTGACTGTGAAATAAAATGTAAATCATATATTATTTACATTTTGTTTATTATTCATATATGATTATAAATATCTATTATAAAGCAATTAAAAACTATAGATAATTGGAGAGTACATGGACACATAAACAAGAAAAATAACTCATAATTATTTAATGAAAGAATTATTTTAAAATGTTAATGTGTATCCAAAAGGCATTATCTGTATAGACAGAATATATGTATTTGGAACATTAAAAATAGAAATAAATAGATTAACATATATCATAAATATTTTTGGCAATTAATTCACATGTAAATTATTTGTAGTATGCATATAACTATATTTATATTCAAAAGGTATTCTTAAATCTATTCATAGCATTGTAAAACTTTTAAAAAAAATTTTTATTAGATATATTCTTTATTTACATTTCAAATGGTATCCCCTTCCTCGGTTTTCCCTCCGAAAAAAAACCCTGTTACCACCTCCCCTACTCACCAACCAATCCTCTCTCACCTCTTGGCCCTGGCATTTTCCTACACTGGGTCATGGAGGCTTCACAGGACCAAGGAGGGCGTCTCCACCCACTGATATGCAGCTCGAGCCATGAGTCCCATCATGTGTACTCTTTGGTTGGTGGTTTAGTCACTGGGAGATCTGAGAGTACTAGTTAGTTCATATTGATGTTCGTCCTAAGGGGCTGCAAAACCTTCAGCTCCTTGGGTCCGTTCTCTAGCTCCTTCATTGGTGACCCTGTGCTCAGTCCAATGGATGACTGTGAGCCTCTACTTCTAAATCAGTTGGACACTGACAGAGCCTCTCAGGAGACAGCTATATCAGGCTCCTGTCAGCCAGCACTTGCTGGCATCCACAATAGTGTCTGAATTTGGTGATTGAAGATGGGAATGATTCCCAGGTGGGGTAGACTCTGGATTGTCTTTCCTTCAGTCTCTGCTCCATAGTTTGTCTCTGCAACTCCTTCTACGGGTATTTTGTTCCCCCTTCTAAGAAGCAACGAAGTATCTACACTTTGATCTTCTTGAGTTTCTTGTGGTTTGTGGATTGGATCTTGGGTATTCCGAGCTTCTGGGCTACTATCCACTTATCAGTTGAGTAAATGTCATGTGTGTTCTTTTGTATTGAGTTACCTCACTCAAGATGATATTCTCCAGATCCATCCATTTGCCTAAGAATTTCATAAATTCATTATTTTTAATAGCTGAGTAGTACTCCATTGTGTAAATGTACCACATTTTCTGTATCCATTCCTCTGTTGAGGGATGCCTGGGTTGTTTCTAGCTTCTGGCTATATAACTACATTTATATTCTAAAAGTATTTTGTTCTTTAATAGCAGAAGCCATTAGAAAGCACAAGAAACATCACATGTTCACTTTTGAGAGAATGCCTTAATTATACTTTAGAATATTAATTATTTCATAAATGTGAATATCATTGAAAAGAAAATCTCCTAGTAATGTAGATAGATTAATTTTGTTAGTGTTAGGAGATTAAATAAAGAGAAAATGGAAAGACTGAGAAGGATGAAGATACTCAAAGGTGAATACATAGGTAGTGGTATTTTCTTATAATTAACAGGTGGAGTTATATGAACACTTTTTTTTATATATATAAAGTGGATCATATAATGCAGAATGAAAATAGGAAAAAAAAACTTTGTACTATATGTTAAGCATAGGTTAAACTAAGAGTACTGCAGTACATTGGAAGTTGTTGCAGTCATATGAGGGTTGACTGAGGAGTAAGGGACCTAGGAAATGTATTTTGATTCAAGTATAAAGAATATAAAACCTAGCCAAGAAGGCATTTACAATAGATACCCACTGGCAAAAAGAAAAGCAGTTTTTAGAAATCAAGTCATACTGGACATATCAAACTTACACCAAGACCCAAAGCAGGGGAGGGGTTTACCAACAAAATGAATATAATGGTATTATGTTGGACTTTTTTTTTTACTTGGCTTTCTTCTGAAAAATTTTACTATTGGACTTTTGCTTGTTTGTTTTGATACTTTATGCTATTTTATTTATCTCTTTCTGTTTTTCTTTTTCTTTTGGAAAATAGAACACAAAGTTGGGTGGTTAGTGAGGTAGAAATGTTCTGGAAGAAGTTAGAAGAGAAGAAATAGCATCAAAATATATTATATAGAACAAGTTTCTATCAGGAAAATGTCTCTCAAGTAATATATATCCTTCAGATAAAGCAAGATGAAGGAATAGATTTCAGTACCTTAGGGGAGATAATCTATATTTTCAACTGTTATATAACTCTTGGGTATAAGATATGAGCTTAATAATAATGAAGACATAAAGTGAAAACATACTCAATTTTCAATAGACAATAGGAGAGTCTATGTTGGAAAGCAAAAGGTTCCACAAGATATAGATTCATTGTTTTTACAGGGAAATTGGGGTTCAATAGCTGCATAATGCTGGGTAATAATCATTCATACAGTAAAAAGATTAGAGGTACTACTATTGTATTTTTAGATAAATTATAGAAATATTACTAGTGCTTTGTTCTCATATTTCTTTATGATTAAAACATACCTGGATAGTGTACACCTTTAATCCCAGCACCTGCGAGGCAGAAGCAGGCATATTTTTGAGTTCAGGGTGAGTTCCAGGACAGCCAGGGCTACACAGAGAAACCCTGTCTTGAAAAAAAAAATACCCCCAAAAATGACTGCTAATTGTAATTTTTCATTTTGAAGTCTTAAATTGTCTTTCAGTGTGTTTGAAATTTTGTTTCATTTTTTTTTCTTTCTTTTTTTTTTTTTGGTTGAGGAATTATAAGTTTTGATACTATTTTGTTTCTTTTCTTCATGTGAAAGTAGAAAAAATGAGATTCTTGGGTCACTGGTTGTTTTCTCAAGAACTACATGGGTAGAAATGGCAATTTCAACAAAATCTCTTACAGGTGAGTGGTCTCTTATCCTCCATTTGCATTATAAAGAAGACTTATAAAGCCTTATATTCTATTAAGTTTTGAATATTTCTGTGTCTTTTTTCTTGTTGAAATACACCACTTTATTTTTTAGTAAAATTATGGCTCTTTTTCAAAAACTTTAAAGGTCATGATAACTTCATAGACATTGACATGTCTATTCTGGAACCTTGTTGAGTCCTTTCAAACTATAGGAATGATACATTATTTGATTTTTTTCCTGTGTTTTTTCCCCACCGCTTCCACTCCACTGTGCTCCAAGGACTCTCTAGGAGCTCCAATTATCTCTAACTTCACTCCATTCTTGACGATCCATACGCACACTCTATGCTTGTTAGTTTCCTACCTTTGCCCTATCCACTCTGGGTTGGCTGTTATTATTCCTTTACATCATTCTTCCAATATATATTATATTGTTCCTTTCCCTAAATTATAAGAGGATCTTGATAATGAATTTAAATCAATTGGAATATTTCCCCTAACTCATCTATATCTATTACATTTCAGTGTGACTCTTGGCCAGAAATTTGTCATACATCTTTTCTCTTATCATTCTACATTTCTTCTCCTGTTACAGCAGATCCACATTATATTGAGTTATTTTGAAAACACAGACATACATATCTGAACATTTATTATTTTTTCTTATAGCAGGGATTTTTCAAAGCCTTTTTTCTTATACATCACTGACATAACTATCTTTTTTGTCATTTTTAAATCTTCCCAAGGCTGAAAATATAGGCTTTTGTCCTTTGTGTGAGCATATTAATAATGGAAATATCTAGGTATGGGTATAATTTGAGGCAACAGAAAAATATCATGTGGTTCTTCCTATCCTTTATTACATTGCAGCAGCAAACCCATCACAGGCAAAGCAATACAAGGCACTGTTCGCAACTCTCTCTTAAGACCCATAGTTTCACCAAATTATTTAATAACAAAAGAAAAATTGGCTTATAAATAATTCTAGAATCCTGTAGTATAAATTAGGAAGTATAATTTGGGCTCTATCTTATTTTATGAATAAGATATATGTATCCATATATGAAATTATATATGGATACATAGTTATTTTCTGTGCATTTATGAATGTGTTTTATTGTTGCTTTTGAATTGTAGTTTTGTTTGTCTTCCTAAGCCACTCAAATATGTGTACTCAAAGACCTTCCTGTCTCATTCTCTCCAGTAGCTATGGATACCCACATGAAATACTACAAATCTTCTATGTATGTGTATTTTGTAAACACTAGCAATTACTGGAAAGAGAGAGCATGGATTTGAAGAGAAGTGAAGAGAAATATACAGGAGAATGTGAAGGGGGAAGGGAAGACAGACATGTTGTAATAATGTAATATAATAATGTAATAATCATCACAAAAATTAGAAGGATATGGAAAGTAATTTTGACAAATTACCTTCATATCCGTGTATATGATATACACTTTCCTACATTGATTTTATGATTTCATCCAAGAAATCGCCAGTCTGCAAACCCCAAATTGATATTCGCTCAACAGCTTCCAGGTTTTCTCATTGTCCTGACAGAGTTTACCTTTTCATTCAACTTCTCTATTATACTCATCCTGATTTCTTTGGCACCATTCCCATTTTTTCTGAACTCTACAATGTTTTTCTGAAGCCTGAAGTCATTTCTTTATGCGATTAAGACATTTCAAAATCTACATAGGAATGGTAAGCTACTAAGTTTGATCCACCAAAAGAATCTCTAACTCTGTGCACACTGACCTGTAAACATACAGCTGTTCTCTTCCTATCAATCTTACATATTGGGAATTTGAGTATTAGAAATCTGTCTTCTATGGTTTTTTTTCTAATCTGCAATATTTTCCCTATATTTTCTGCTACTTACAGAAAATCTTGGTAAAACCTGTTGGGAACATTTTGACTGACTTCAGTATTTTCCTAATTGTAATAATGCAATGAAAGCAGAAACAAACAAACAAACAAATAGCAACAACAAAGCAGAATTATCCTCTCTATTCTTTGGGCTTTCCCAAACATTCTACACTCTTTTCTGCAACTAGTCTTGAGCCTTAGATGATGGAGTTTTGTTGGAAATGTATCCTTTGGGATTTGGATCCAAAGCTCGGCATTTTTTCCCGTTGTGTTTTTTGTTTTTGTTTGTTTTTGTTTTTGCAGTGGAGGTATTTGAGGTGAAAGAGTTTATGGTTAGAACAGGGAAGGGAAAATAATGTAATTTATAATCTCAAAAAATAAGAGACTGAGGTAAAAGTGCAGAGTTTCTATTCTAGGAATGATCCAGACAATTTTAGTTATTCAGTACATGGAATCACTGCTCCCGGAATTCATGGTTTTGGAAAATAAGCTAAATGGGTTTGTGTGTCTCTGTGTTTAGATGTACATGTTTCTAGATAAATCAATGTTAGGCATATAAATATACAGGAGGAAATGGGTATTTGTGGCTATATACGCATACTCTTCATATTTACTATCTGTCTCCAACTTGTTTTTAAAATGATATAACATGAACTTGTGATGTGTAAAGACTTGAATTGGAAGCCATGAGTTCATTTCCATGTTTCATAGTTTTTGTGTTGCATCAATATAGAATTGTTTCCTAATGTTATTAAAGCTTCTTAGGCTCTAAAATGCCTTATATTTGGATATCAATTATGATAATTATTATTAAAATAATGAGTGTTTCTGTACTCAATAAATCTACTGTTTAATAATCATACGATTGACATTTAATCAGGTATATAGAATTAAAGTATAAACTGAGAATGCATAAATAACAGGAGGTATATTTGCTCTCATTGCTACTGTGAATATAGCAGCAATAATTGTGGACATGCTGGTATGTTTGGTAACTAAAGGTTCATTATATTTCAGTATATATTGTTTTTAATTTGAACAAAATGAAAGAAATGGATGGAAATGTTAACTGTACTAATTTGATAAGTTAGGACCTGTGTTAAAATATTAATTTCTTCCATATGAGCAAATATGTTATTACATATTAATCATTAATTAAAAATGTATAGTGATGTTTGGAAAAGTAAAAAATAATACATAAATGGTTGATAAGTGGAGTAATTTATTTACAATTTTAACTTTAATAATTTAAAAAAAACAGTTGCTTTTAGAGAGAACAATACAAAATACAGACCTTAGATTGGGAAAGTAAGAAGACTGAGATGCAATAATGACAGAATTAAAAGTTGTTTGAAAGCTATTAACAAATTGGAGTTAGTTATTAGTAGGAGAGAACTAACTCAGAACCATTATTGTGGAATAAAGCAGAAACAGTTTCACCTGTGTGATAGTAATTAAACCCCATTTCTTCTATAGAGTTCTTCATGGAAAATGGAAATAACTCAGAAACAGTATCATAAAGTTTAAGACTAAGATCAGCAACTATGAAATTAAGTGACTATATCTATATTTTTGATCTTACAGCTATTCAAAATAATTGTGTGTGAGAAAGTGCAACTTAACAATGCACCGTTAAAACATTGATAAGATCCATACCCTGTCTAGCTGTATTAAGAGTTCTAAAATCTTTCAGGGCAAAAACCTTGCATATTATGAGGCAAAGAACTCCTTTTATGTGTGTGTAAGAAAAAGTGGTAACCCTGAATCACATTACATAATGTTTCCTCTTAGGTTTCCCGAATTACTCTCTATTAGTTTCTAATCATTGAATATATTATAGCTTTGGCTTTTCGACCATTTTATCCACAACCATTCTTTGTTTAGACAATTTCAGTCAACATTTAGTGTTACCCCAAGTTTTGGACCTTTTCTAACCAACTCAAATCTTAAGAAGACTTTAAATTCCATCCTCCCTCTATAGCCAAAGACCTGGGAAAGGGCTTCATGTTTTGCCATCATAATGATCAGGGGTAAATGGACAAGTTTCAGGAATACAAAACTTCGTATCATCTTAAATTCAGGTACATGGTTGGTCTTGTATTTAAAATCTGATTCCAAACAGCTTATACTCCTCCCCTAAAGTGTGTTCTACAAGACATAATGTACATAATTTTGTGTTTAAATTATAATTACAATCTGCCAGTTATGAAGTATCATGCTGATATTTTTATATGTATTATCTAATGTCATGCTGTCTTACTGATTTTGAAATACTAAGTTGTGTTAAGTTGGAATTGTTTTTTCTCAGAAAAGGAGAAAAATTCTAGTTGTTAATCATAAGCTCAGTATCCCAAATAATTGTTCTGCTGGAATAAATGGGTTGAAAATCAAAGGTAAATTTTTAAAAATTTGAAAATATTTTCAATAAATGTTTTAGCTAGTTCCATTACATTCTAAAGAAATACAGAAATGTTCTATGGAGCTAAAGGGTTTGCAGCCCCTTAGGATGAACAACAATATGAACTAACTAGTACCCTCAGAGCTCCTGGGGATCCAACCGCTAACCAAGGACTATACATGGTGGGACTGATTGTTTTGGCAGCATGTGTATAGTAGAGGATTGCAAAGTTGATCATCAATAGGAGGAGAGGTCCTTGGCCCTGTGAAGGTTCTGTGCCCCAGTGTAGGGGAATGCCAGGGCCAATAAGTGGGAGAGGGTAGGGTGGCAGGCATGGGAATGGGAGAGGCAACAGGAGTTTGTTCTTGATGGTTTTGTTTGTTTGTTTGTTTGTTTGTTGGAGGGGAACTGAGAAAGGATAAATTCACATGTAAATAAAGAAAATACCTAATTTTAAAAAAAAGAAATATAACAAGTTTTTATATTGAGGTTTTATGGTCTCACTTGTGTGTTTCTGTGTATGTGTGCATATATATGTCTATATATTCCTTCAAAATTCAGAAATTTACATAACAAACAACAGAATAATAGACAGATAGGCAGACAGACAGATAAACATAAAAATATATAAATAAGATACAGTAGAGGTTATAGTTGTGAAAGACTCCAGGTTAGATAAATGTATGGATACATTTTTAAAAATACAAAAATAGAACAATTTCAGCAAATCCAAAATCCTCCATTCAGAGTAAAAAATATATATTAATACACTGTCTTAGTCACAGTTTCTATTCCTGCACAAACATCATGGCCAAGAAGCAAGGTGGGGAGGAAAGGGTTTATTCAGCTTACACTTCCATGTTGCTGTTCATTGCCAGAGGAAGTCAGGACTGGAACTCAAACAGGTCAGGAAGCAGGAGCTGATGCAGAGGCTATGGAGGGATGTTACTTACTGGCTTGCTTCTCCTGGCTTGCTCAGCTTGCTCTCTTATAGAACCCAAGACTTCCAGCCCAGGGATGGCACCACCCACAATGGGCCCTACCCCCTTGATCACTAATTGAGAAAATGTCTCACATCTGGATCTCATGAAGATTATTTCCCCAACTGAAGCTCCTTTCTCTGCAATAACTTCATCCTGTGTCAAGTTGACACACAAAAATAACCTGTACAGACACTGGGATTAATTTATTTTGGTTTATCCTGAGAAAAAATTCTTGTTTGTTAAAATGGGGTTCAAGAGTCAATTCAAGCAAAACATTCCTGACACTCATGAGTGTCCTGTCTCTCTTTCATGTTTTTACGCCACCTTTTCTTACATATCTTCGTCTTCTCTATATCTGTCACTTTTATTAGACTTACTTTCTTGAGGAAGTTGGTTCACTGATATTTCTATTCATTGTTGTGTCTTGGAGATTATATTTAATACAGTGTATGTTTAATTACCATAGAGGAGAAAGAAAAAAGAGAGGCAGGAACAGAGAAAGAATTAGAAGCCATTAAAGAATAAAATTTTATAAGAACTGGGAAAATTCACATGTATAAAATGAAGAAGGGCTGTGTGGTGGTGGCACACGCCTTTAATCCCAGCACTGGGGAGGCAGAGGCAGGCAGATTTCTGAGTTCGAGGCCAGCCTGGTCTACAAAGTGAGATCCAGGACAGCCAGGGCTATACAGAGAAACCTTGTCTCGAAAAAACAAACAAACAAATAAACAAATAAATAAATAAATATAAAATGAAGAATGAAGACTGGGCATTACTGGGAGCAAAGTAGAAAGCTGAATATTATATTTCAGTTCATGATTGTAAGGAGATGATCTTTTCTAACTGCTGATGAATAACCAAATCATAATATGAATATATCATTAATAGTATATTACTAAATGAATTATATATGTAAATATATATATGGAGAGATAAACAGACAGACAGACAGACAGACAGACAGACAGACAAAGGGTAAACACAACCTGAACTTGAACTTCTGATTTTATCTCTATTTTCCACGTAGAGCAAGTAAAGTACTGAACTGCCACACTGACCTTAAATAAATATTTTCAGAAATTATGTGATTTAAAATTAAATAGTAGACTAAATGACTTTAAACAACACTTTTTTTTTTTCTTCAGAAGTCTTTTATTAAAACTGGGTGACATCAGTAAGGAGACAGTACAAAAAAAATTTTGGTCCATGAAAACAAAACAAAACAAAGCAAAACACAATTCAGTTAATAAAAACAGTTCTCAACAGGGACACTGTGGGAGTGCTGAGTTTTCTTATCATGCTTCCAGCCAGAAGCCAGGCCAGGGCTCAGCTGCCCCAGGCTTGTCCAGTGTCACTGTGGGGAGGACCTTCCAAGGGGAGGGGTGGATATAGGACATGGGGAGGGCAGGGAGAAGACTGCTGTCCCCAGTAGGGAACAGACAGGGAAGGGTACAGGAACACTGCTAGCAGGAGCCTGAGGTGGGGGTGGGGAAGCAGGGCTTTGTCAGTTCTGCGGGTTCAGGGCCCACAGGTTCAGGGCCCACGCGCTCTTCCCAGTGCCCAGCTGTCTCCCACCCTGCAGAGTTGTCTTCGAGCTGAGCCTGGGACATGCTAACTCTGGGTGATAAAACCTAGAAGAATCTGAGGCCTCCCTGGAAGATGCAAAACTATCTATCCCAAGGGGCCAAGATCACTCATCCTGCTGCTACCTGAGGGGTCTGAAGCTTTGAGGGCAGGGGGTGAGGAGTCACAAACCCATTTCAGACCTATTCTCCAGCCCTAGGCGCTTTTACTCCTCAGTGCCCTACAAGCCACCAGTGGGTTTCTGGGCAGACGTGGGACAGGAAGACAGGGTGGCCTAGGGCTTTACCCTTTTTGATTTCAGGCCTGTTTCTCTATTTACAGGAGGGGGCAGGGTGAGGTGAATGAACAAGCCACTCCTCTAACAGCAGGAAGGATGAGTGTCTGCTAGGAATGACAAGGAAAGGCAAGAGATCCCCAACCCAAACACCATGGGTTAGGGCATGTGTGGGGGAATACTATAGGGCAGCTAAGGGAGTGTGTGGGAGGGGCGCAACAGTTCAAAACACACTCCAATACTGACATGGACCCCACGAAGGGGTCAGACAGCACTTAGACCGCAGGTTAAGTCCAGAGGGCAAGGATCAACCTGGGGCTCAGTGAAGCCCAAGAACCCGGGCTCCATTAGTGCTACAGGGCAAGAAGTAAAGGAGAATCTGCTCCAACCTGTGGAGGGAAGGGAAGAAATCGGGTTACCAGGAGGGTCAAGGTAGCTTACGGACTGTCCTAGGCCTGAGGCTCAGAGTGGGACAGCTTCCAAGGCCTAGGTCTCCTGGCAAGGGCAGGATCAGTGTAGCTGACCTTCCTGAAGACTACCTGACCTCAGGAGGCCCCACCCCTCAGAGCACTCCTTACCACTACGGTTCTGTAACACTATTTAGAGGTCCTATGTAGGATGGAGAGGTAGAGGCAAAGGGAGCCTGGTGGGGAGGAACTGAGGGGGGAGGCTAGGGTGCAGAAAGGGTTGATAACAGGGGACTGTGAGACAGAAATGTTACACCCTCTTCATTGTGACACTGTCCTGGAGCTAACAGCATCTCCTGGAATGCCTCAAGCAAGACCAAGACAGGTATACTGAGGCAGGCAGCACAGGGCCCAAGGAATCGGTGCAGCCAAGCTAGGGTCAGAGAGGCCCTATGTGTTTCGGATTCTCAGGCCTTGCTCTAACTCTTGTCACCTCTGCTGCACCTTGGAGTAGAAGTATCGGCACACAGCCTCCTGAGCCCAAGGCTGGAAGTAGAACTCAGCTCGGCGCTACTCTTCTGGGTTACCCACCACATCAGTCATTGTCTTGAGGTCCCAGCACTGGGACTGAAGCCAATCATTGATGAAACGTTGAGGGTCTTTGGCAAAGCTCAACATGAACTCTTGCTGGGTCTTGAGCTGGTTGATAGTTTCTATGGTTTCATGGAACTTGTTGTCTAGAGTAGCGATCTCCTGCTGGCTGCCAGTGGACAGCAGGAAAGAGTTCATCTGGGTCTTCAGAGTGTCGTCCACCTCCACGTCATTGTCATAGCATGCTGTCTTTTTCGGGTCATTTGGGTCAACACTGATGACGCGATTAATGATGATGGGCTCTCGTGGCATAAGCAAGGCGTGGAGCCACTGAGGGATCTCTGAGAACTTCATCCGCTGAGATTCAAAGATCTGCTGGAGGTACTTGTCACAGATAACAAACTCTCGCTCGTGAGGGTCCTGGAGCTTATGTGTTTTAATATATAGCCACAGTGCTTGGATGATCACTGGACGTGTCTGGGTATGGATGCCCAAGACCCGAGCCAGGCGCGGGTCTAATTTAAACTGGGGGGGGTGGTAATCCAGCATCAGCAGGACAGTGCACTGCACGTTCACATCTCCTGGTTGCTTCACCTGGAAGCCATCCGTCTCCTGGGTAGTGGCGGTCCTGTGCCATTCTACCAGATGGTTGTCTGGCCCATAGAGGTCTTTGTCCAGTTCGATCACCAAGGACTTAAAAAAGGAAGAGAATTTTCCCTTTTGCTTGGTGGCATCATATTTGGACAAGGCTGACTAGAAAAGAGATGGGGTGGGGGGAGTGCGTTATGTTACACAAGGCCAGAGCGAAATCCCCACGACAAAGTTCCTGAAGAAGCAATTTCTAACTCCACTGAGGAAATGTCTAGATAACTCTTAACATACTAATATGCATAACATTTTCTTGACATGGTGTCTTAGAACTAAGACAGTCATTTTTATATATTCATTGACTATAACATTAGAGTTCTTTTTTCTTTTCTCTTACTTTTTGGATTTATAGCACAACTACATCATTTCCCCTTCTCATTGCTCCCTCCAAAACCATCGAGACAGCCCTCCATTCTCTCTTTCAATTTCATTAAATGCTGTTACATACATGTATGTATGTGGATCTACGTATATATTCCAAGATAGAAAAGTACAAACTTCTCAGGCCAGGCAGTTGTGGCACATGCCTTTAATCCCAGCACTTGGGAAGCAGAGGCAGGTGTATTTCTGAGTTTGAGGCCTGCCTGGTCTGCAGGGTGGGTTCCAGGGCAGCCAGAGCTACACAGAGAAACCTTGTCTCAAAAAAACAAAAACAAAAAACAAAACAAAAACAAAAAAAAACTTCTCAGTTTATATATAGGTTTTATATGGCTTTTCAGGACATATCCTTTACTCCTAGGGCACCAATTGTTATACTTTATATTGGGGAAGAGTATTTCTTTTGCTTGCAGCATTCCTTTATTGTTTGCAATTTTTGTGTGTGGCTGAGGTCTCCTGTGTGGATTTGAAACATCGAAAGCTCCACCTATAAGATCTCACCAACTGCCTACATGGGAGCTGAACAAGGCAACAGTAGACATACTAATGAGTATTACAAGTTTAAAGAGAAGTGAAAGAAATTCTCTGTTATGAATATATGTCAAATATTTAATTTCTCACCCATTCTGTCTCTTTTCTCACTGATAATGATAGTATATGGATGGCCTCTAAGTTTTGTTTTTACTGCTCAGGATACATGTAATCTTCACTGTTGTCATTATTACACTCACACGTAAAAATTCTTTCATTTGAACATTCACATTGTAGAGATTACGCCTTATCTTTCATCTTTTGCTATTTTTCCTGTTTCATCTAATTAATTCATTTTTACAAGATTCTTTAACCTACATCACTCTGTAGCCAGCCTTCCATGTTCAGACCTCAAAATAATAGAAGGTTGTCTTCTATCTATTTCTGCTCTTTTTTTGTGTTACATTATGCCAAGTGCAGCTGCACAATTAACTTTCCATCCCTAGGCTCATGCCATTTCGCTTACTTAAAGAACAATTTCCTGCTCACAGGAGAATTAGACTAAAAGTGTTATTTTTTTGCGTTTTTGAACTTCAATTGAATGGCTCCCTCACATCTAGTTAACAATCTGTGTCTGTGTTCTAAACGGAGAAGGGCAACCTTTCCATGAATCCATCTGGGCCGTGTTCCATTTTTAAATCTAGGGCATTTTCCCATTTGACTCCCTCCTGATAAAAATGTTCCAAAATGTGAAGTTTAAACATCAGAATTATTTGACTGCTTTAAGACACAAGGTAAAGAACCAGACAGTGCGCTGAGGCACAATTACACCATGAACAGAGCCTTCCTGTAGGTAGTGAGTTTGAAACTATTGAGATCTAAACAGAGTATAGGGGGCTGGAGAGATGGCTCAGCGGTTAAGAGCACTGACTGCTCTTCCAAAGGTCCTGAGTTCAATTCTCAGCAACCACATGGTGGCTCAAAACCATCTGTAATAAAAGCTGATGTCCTCTTGTGGTGTGTCGGTAAACATTTCTAGTATATATATATATATATATATATATATATATATATATATATTATATATATATATGACAAATAAATGCATCTTTAAAAAAAAGAGTATAAGCACAAAAGAGTAACTGAAATGGAGACATAATCAAAATTCATCCTGAAAAATTGCCACTCTGTCTTTTAATTACTACTGCAACAAATTACATGTCTTGGGTAGTTTAATCAAGACAATCAAATTGTACTACTACACATACATATGCACACACATATATACATATATGTATTTATATGCATATACATATATTTATGCATATACATATATAAATATACATGTACATGCATATATATGACTGACAATGAATGTATTTGACCAAAAAAATATCCAAGTATTGGCCGAGTTTAATTCTTTTTTGACACTTCAGAGATATTTTTGATTGACAGTAATCTGAGAGGTTACTTATTTCATTTGGCTCATAGTCCTTCTCCCTTCTTGAAATCTAACAGAAGTGAGTAGGACCTCTAGTATTGAGGTTCTCTTTCTAGTTATCTAAAATTGAAATAGTTTCTCTTGTTTTAAGACCCTATGATGCTAAAAATGGTGATAGTGACCTGTTATAATAGCACTAATGTGTTGGATGATGGAAGATTTATAGTTATTCATCACAGAGACTCAAAGATAGAAATTGTACAATTGTCTCATTGAACATATACAAATACTTTGTTACTGTTCCTTTATGATAAAAACTGCAGAGGCTAGAGATGAAGTCAGGATATGAAAACCTAATAAAGGTTACACATGAAAATGCAATAACCAACATTACACTAAATATAGAATAACTCAGAGTTCCCACTAAGATCATCAACAAGGTGAGAGTATCTATCTCCTTACTCCACCCCTCCTTAGTATACCTATTGAAATCTTAGGAAGAGACAGGACAAGAGATGGTAAAAAAAAAAAAAAGTCATATAAACAGGAAAAGAACCACTTAAGGTTTTCCTACATGCAGATGATATGTTTCTGTGCATAAGAAATCCTAAGGAATCCACAAAAAAATATTAGTGCTCACAATTGTACCCAAATGGAAGGAAGAAAAATTAACTAAACCTGAATTGTCTATCTGTACACCAAAGGCAAGCAGACTGGAGAAGATATCAGGAAGGAAATCCTAATCAAAATAGCCTGAAAAGAAAAATATTTGGGAATGAACCTTTGTATCCCAAATAAAATGTCCCTACTGTTATAATAGTGACATGACTATTATGGGCAACTAAACAATTTCTGATTAGATTTGAGGCAGGCCTCAATGAAATTTCAAGCCTGCTCAAAGCCAATGCTGAGTAGTTTATAGGATCTAAGGAAGAACCTGGTGTTCTTGGTTGGTTGGTTTTGGTAACCATTCATACTATAAAACTGTCTTCTCAATATTTATGAATGTACCCATGAGTGTAACCTACTCTTATCTTGGTCCAGAGAAGTTTCTTTGTGCAGTGAGAAGTACTGAATGAAGAGATACATAATCTGTCAAAATACTGAAAATAAGACACAGAGTTCTCAGTCTTATGTGGGGTATGTATATTAGCCACCTAAGCACATTCCACCAACGCTGAAGAGGAAACAGAGAAATTAAGCAGTACTAGGTAGGGTGCAGTGCTGAAAATGGCTGTCTTCTGAACATCACCTGCCTGACATTTTCATAAGCTCATGGTAGCTTTGGTTACCTACAGGAAATCTACATATACAAAATCAAGCACACCAAAATCCTAATATAGAAACGGTGCTTGATTTACAGGCTACTTCATGGTTAAAGAGCTATTGGCAGAGAGGAACCTCTCAGCTTCCGAGTGACAGAGCTGGATCAGAGACCATCTCTGCCCCCTCCCTGCTAGGGGAGAGCTTCCCTCCAGGGAGGACTTCAGCCCAAAGACTCAGAGGAGAGCTTCCCTCCAGGGAGGACTTCAGCCCAAGGACTCAGGCAGGACCATCCTGGAGGCATAGGCCTCAGGAAGTGCAGGGGAGTCACAGGACTGCAGGGACAGGAGCCTCTCAGCTTCTGAGCAACAGAGCTAGATCAGAGACCATCTCTGCCCCCTCCCTGCTAGGGGAGAGGTTCCCTCCAGGGCTGACTTCAGCCTAAGGACTCAGGCAAGACCAGCTGGGAGGCAAAGACCTCAGGAGTGGAAGGGGAGTTGCAGGGCAGCAAGGAAAGATCAAGCTCTAAGACACCAAGAACTTCTAACACCAGAGATCAAGAGATGGCAAAAGGCAAACACAAGAATCCTACCAACAGAAACCAAGACTGCTTGGCTTCACCAGAACCTAGTACTCCCAACTCAGCAAGCCCTGGATATCCCAAAACACCAGAAAAGCAAGTTTTGGATCTAAAGACACATCTCACAATGCTGATAGAGGAACTTAAGAAGGACATGAATAACTCCCTTAAAGAAATACAGGAGAAAACAGATAAGGAGGTACAAGCCCTTAAAGAGGAAACAAAGAAATCCCATAAAGAATTACAGGAGATCACAAGTAAACAAATAGAAGCCCTTAAAGAGCAAACCCAAAAATCCCTTAAGGAATTGCAGGAAAACGTAAACAAACAGGTGAAGGAACTGAGTAAAACCATTCAGGACTTAAAAATGGAAGTAGAAACAATAAAGAAATCACAAAAGGAGACAACCCTGGAGTTAGGAATCTTAGGAAAAAAGTCAGGAAACATAGATGCAAGCATCACCAACAGAATACAAGAGATAGAAGAGAGAATCTCAGGGACAGAAGATAACATGGACAACATTGACAGAACAATCAAAGAAAATGCAAAATGCAAAAAGACCCTAACCCCAAACATCCAGGAAATCCAGGACACAATGAGAAGACCAAACCTGAGGATAATAGGTATAGAAGAGAGTGAAGACCTCCAACTTAAAGGGTCAGTAAATATCTTCAACAAAATTATAGAAGAAAACTTCCCTAACCTAAAGAAAGAGTTGCTCATGAACATACAAGAAGCCTATAGAACTCCAAATAGACTGGACCAGAAAAGAAATTCCTCCCGCCATACAATAGTCAAAACACCAAATGCACAAAACAAAGAAAGAATTTTAAAAGCAGTAAGGGAAAAAGGTCAAGTAACATATAAAGGCAGGCCTATCAGAATTACACCAGACTTCTCACCAGAGACTATGAAAGCTAGAAGATCCTGGGCAGATGTCATGCAGACCCTAAGAGAACACAAATGCCAGCCTAGACTATATACCCAGCAAAACTCTCAATCACCATAGAGGGAGAAACCAAAGTATTCCATGACAAAACCAAATTCACACAATATGTTTCCACAAATCCAGCCCTTCAAAGGGTATTAAATGGAAAACTCAAACACAAGGAGGGGAACTACATTCCTGAAAAAGCAAAAATGTAATCTTCCAACAAAACTAAAAGAAGATAGAGACATGAACGGAATGCCAGCTCTAACTACAAAAGTAACAGGAAGCAACAATTACTTTTCCTTAATATCTATTAACATCAATGGACTTAACTCACCAATAAAAAGACATAGACTATCAGATTGGGTACGTAAACAGGACCCAACATTTTGTTGCATACAGGAAACCCACCTCAGTGACAAAGACAGACACTACCTCAGAATAAAAGGCTGGAAAACAATTCTCCAAGCCAATGGTCCCAATAAAAAAGCTGGAGTAGCCATTCTAATATCGAATAAAATCAACTTTCACCTAAAGTGATCAAAAAAGATAAGGAGGGACACATTATATTCATCAAAAGTATGATCTACCAAGATGAACTCTCAATTCTGAACCTCTATGCTCCAAATGCAAGGACATCTACATTCATAAAAGAAACTGTACTAAAGCTCAAAGCACACATTACAACGCACACAATAGTAGTGGGTGATTTCAACACCCCACTCTCTGCAATGGACAGATCATGGAAACAGAAATTAAACAAGGACACAGTGAGACTAACGGAAGTTAAGAAACAGATGGATCTAACAGATATCTATAGAACTTTTTATCCTAAAACAAAAGGATATACCTTCTTCTCAGCACCTCATGGTACCTTCTCCAAAATTGACCATATAATTGGTCACAAATCAGGCCTCCACAGATACAAGAAGATTGAAATAATCCCTTGTATCCTATCAGATCACCATGGTCTAAGGCTGCTCCTCAATAACAACATAAACAATAGAATGCCCACATACACATGGAAGCTTAACAACACTCTACTCAATGATAACTTGGTCAAGGAAGGAATGAAGAAAGAAATTAAAGATTTTCTAGAGTTTAATGAAAATGAAGCCACAACATACTCAAATCTATGGGGCATAATGAAAGCAGTCCTAAGAGGAAAACTCATAGCTCTAAGTGCCTCCAAAAAGAAACTAGAGAGAGAATACACCAGCAATTTGACAGCACAACTGAAAGCACTAGAACAAAAAGAAGCAAATTCACCCAAGAGGAGTCAAAGGTAGGAAATAATCAAACTCAGGGCTGAAATCAACCAAAT
>JADRCD010211852.1:29942-49342 GCA_019843815.1 Montemys delectorum | reverse complement strand
TGGCTTCTGCATGAAGTGTTTTTGTTATGGAACCCTGGGCCTTACAAATGTTTGCCAAGTGTTCTTCTGTTGAGCCATGTCCAGCTCATTACTTGATTGCCAAGTAACAGATTCCATATATTGCTTTAGGTGTATTTACGGTCATGCCTTGTTTGGAATTTAGCCAGAGCCACACAGGGAGAACAGAGAGGAAGCCTGCCTGGAGTCTTCACTGAACAGTGTTCATGGTAGATATCTTATCAATTTGGGGCTATAGAGATGGCTCAGCAGTTAAGGGCACTGGGTGCTCTTCCATGGGATCAGAATTCAATTCTCAGCACCAACATAGAGGTTCATAATCATCTCTCTTATTTCATGGGGTCCGACGCCATGAGTACTACAGACACATGGTTCCCAGACATATAAACAGGCAAAACACCCACACATATTTTTTTTAAAAAAATCCAATCAACTCACTAAGAAACAAAGACACAAAACATCAAGTGAGCACAGTCACGCTGTCCCGAGGCATCAGTCACTCCAAATCTCTACGCTGGGAGCAGCACAGCCCTTACTTACCTTCCGTTACTGGAACCTCCAACTGGCTTGCCTCGGCAGAGTCTAAAGAGAAACACAGTGTCATTTGAACAGTTTTCAAAGGTTACTATTTAAACGAGTCTCAGAGCAGTGGAGGAGGAAGAACACCGCAAGGACAGGAACAGCCTGCCAACTTCCTCTTTATTGTAATTATTTGGTTATTTTGTCTGCATATGTGTCTGTACCATGCACATGTCTGGTGCCTTAGGAGGCCCTGGAGACAGAGTTAGAAGACAGTTGTGAGCTACCATGTGGGTGCTGGGAATTGAACCAGGTTCCTCTTGAAGAGCAGTCAGTGCTCTTAAACAAGAAGTCCTCTCCCCAGTCCAAGCCTGTCAGCTTCTGGCCTCCATATGCATGTGTACAGAAGTACACACTTATACAGGTAGACTTCTAACTGGCCTTGAGCACCATGATGTCATGGATAACCTGGAATTATGGGTTTTCACGGCCTGTGGTTCACAACTGTGACTCAGGACCCACAGCTCAAGTCTCTGTAAAACTGTGACTGTAAGCAGGTACAGCAGGAGCCACAGGGGCTTGGGGCAAACCATGTAAGTAGTGTGTACCCCCACTACACTCCCTCACCTTGTATCACAGGGCCTTCAGATTCACTCTGATCAACCAGCTCTGCAATGAAAGAGGACAGTTTAGATGGCTTACTGGTGCACAAGACATCAATCCTAGCACTTGGGAGGCAGAGGCAAGTGGATTTCTGAGTTCGAGGCCAGCCTGGTCTACAGAGTGACTTCCAGAACAGCCAGGGCTACACAGAGAAAAACCAAACCAAAAACAAAAAAGAATAAAGCTGAACATCACAGACAGGAATCTACGAGCAGTGGCTCAGACCATAATATTCTTTGGAATTAAAACTACACACGCTATATACTGGAGCGATGGCTCAGTAGTTAAAGAGCACTGACTGCTCTTCCAGAGGTCCTGAGTTCAAATCTTAGCAACCACATGGTGGTTCACAACCATCTGTAATGAGATCTGATGCCCTCTTCTGGTGTGTTTGGAGACAGCTACAGTGTACTCATATACATAAAATAAATAATTCTTATTCTAAAAGGAAATAAAAATACACAGAACAGGAGAGTTGGTCATGATGGCACATCTTTAATGTAGGACTCAGGAGGCAGAGGCAGGGGGATCTCTTTGAGTTCCAGGCCAGCCATGGTGATATATGAGACCTGGCTTTAAAAAAAGACAGACAAACTAACATTTAGAAGGAAAATTCAAGAAAAAAAAATTACTGTGTGTGTATGAAGTTTGTGTGAGCACGTGTGCTAAAGCGTGCATGTGAAGGCTAGGGGACAACTCTGGGTTTGGTTCTTTCCTTCCACCTTTATGTGAGCCCCGGGGATGGAAGTCAGCTTGCTAGGCTTGGGCAGCTTGGGCAGCAAGTTTTGCCGGCAGAGCCATCACCAGCCCTCTTTCTCCCTTTCTTTTTGGGGATAGGGTCGCTTGTGGCCTAGGCTAGCCTTAGACTCTTTACAGCAGACGGTGTTGAACTCTAGCCTGATCCTCCTGCTTCCGCTTCCCAAGCTCATTTCCCTCCTTTGTTTCTGGCACTTTAATGCTGTTTAGGGGCCTACAGTCCCCTGAACTCTAGTATGTGGAGGTCAGGGTAAGAGAGCTACAAATGCAGCTTACTGACCAAGGCAGGAACTTTCCAAGGCTGGCCTTTAAAACAGTCTCGGCCCACCGGAGTCACCATTTCCTGACTAAGTGAGGATGAGAGAAAGACAAGCAATGTGGCCAATTTCACAAGTAGGCAGGGCGCTGGGGACGGGTGACATAATGGGTGACAAATGTGTTATCTTGCAGGCTGCACCGCACCCACACCCACAGACAAAGACACACTCACAAGCACTTCCAGATCCCCAGAAACAAAACAAACAAAACAAAGTCACATGAAGTACTCACGGTTATTAATCACAAGTCCTGGAAATGGTCTAAAGAGAAAAACAAATTGTATAATGTAAGGTTTTTGTTTTACATAACATTTGCTTATCTTGTTAATGTATGCCACTTATGGCCCATTTTGTAGCCCTGTAGAGGAGATTCCAGATGCCCATGAAATGACTATGACACCTTGTTACAATGCCTCCTGTTAGTAATGCCTATCAAACATACTGTATTTATCAGTTATTTATAACTACTCACATGTAGCATGTCATATGTATAGTACACATGCCAATGTTAATGTTACCTATGTTTTCTGGGGCTGGGGGTTAGTTTTTCCAGACAGGGTTTCTCTGTGTAGTTCTGGATATCCTGGAACTCACTGAGATTCACCTGTCTCTGCCTGCTCATTACCCACACTCTTTGGTTGGGACACTCCACACAACAGCACTCTGGGATTCGACTTAGCCTTGAGGCCTCCAGACTTATTCTGCTGACTAAGCAAGAGATTCTCACCTAATGACAGTGAACTTGATAAACTCAGCAGAATCTAAGATCCTTCTCATGGAGCTGATCTCCAGATAACTGGGGGCTTTGAAGGACACCCCTGGGGGCATGCCATCGACCACCACGCAGCCAGGGTTGATGGTGATTTTCCTGTAGGGAACCTTCACGGGGAAGCCCATCCCAATAGCTTCACCTGCAGCGAGACAAACAGCACGGGGCCAGTGTGACCTTCATCTTCAAAACAACCCAGCCACAAGGCGAGCCTGCTTCCTTAGTTCCTCTATTATTACAAACTTACCGAACTTCCGGCTGAAGAGGTCGTTGACCTGCTCCCGCAGCTGCCTGGCCTTTTCAACTTTGGATAGTCGCTCATTATCATCATCTAAAAGATGGGAGGAAAGGAGGGAGCACACTTACATCTAACGCACATGTCTTCTAGAAAGAATTTCTAAGCTAGGCATGGTGACCACCATGGCCCGGCTAAAAAGAGATTTTACTTTTTTGTTTTTTGTTTTTTACGTTTTGGTTTTTTGAGACAGGATTTCTCTGTGTAGCCCTGGCTATCCTGGGACTCACTTTGTAGACCAGGTTGGCCTCAAACTCAGAAATCCGCTTGCCTCTGTCTCCCAAGTGCTGGGATTAAAGGCATGTGCCACCACTGCCGGGCTTGAGATTTTACTTTTTTAAAGGTTTCATTATGCATGTGGCTGTTTTGCCTACATATGTCTAGGCACCATATATGTGCCAATGCCCAATGTAGCAGGAGAGTATGCCAGGTCCCTTGGGAGTGTGCTTAGAAATGGTTGTGAGCCATCATGTGGGTGCTGGGGCTCAAACCTGAGTCTTCCAGAAGAACACGTGCTCATAACTACTGAGCCACCTCTCCAGCCTCCATACAGGCTTTGTAAAGGGCAGAGCCATGCAGTGGCAAGTGGGGTTGAGCTCGGGCCAGGAGCTGTGCAGCCAGGTCGACAGAGGATAGGCTCAGGTGAGACTGACCACACAATCCACAGCATGAGCTGTTCCCAAAGCACGGAACCAGCCCAGAAACAGGTCTGGGCTCCTAAGACCCCTCGATGCAGGCAGAAATCATACCTGGAATTGTCACCTGAATGATGTTAAGGTCTTCCACACCTGATGCAGTAGTATTAACGTTGGGCGATGAGTTTATCTTTCCTGAAAGCAAAACTGAAGATTAGGGTTTAGTCAAAATGTACATAGTCAAAATTTTCTCTAATAAGCCAAAGCTGCTAGTCGCTGTCAGCCACAAGCTGGCCGCAGCCGGCCCACGGGGCCAGTAACTTGCACACTGCTTTTACTCTAGTAAGATACTGAAGATGGCAGACTTTCTGATGGGCACATCTTCCTGTTCTGTTGAATCTTCATGGGAAGAGAACCCCGTGCACAGCGTTAGCTGCTTCGGAACTAACACCTGCCCCAAAGCCAAGCTGCTATGGGCGCTGCTTTCAAAGAACACTCACTTGGAGGGCTTTTGGAAGACGTGCTCTCTTTGATGGCTGTCTCGAACATCTCAGGTCTACAAGCAAGAGGAAAAAGGCATGGGCTGGTTAACCCAGAGCAAGGTACCCAGGGAAGATACAGCAGGGTGGGGCCTGCAGCTCTGCAAACAGCATGTAACCCTCACTAGGAACCTCGGTGCACGAGGAGTATGTGCAGGACTAATTACACTGATGTGCATTGCTGTTGGACCCTTTCTGGCCACGCCAGTGTCACTCCACCTCATGCCAAGGTGACAGCATGTCCTGAGAATCAGTAGGAGGCCCAAGCACAGAACCAGGAAACACACATGCCTGCAGCCTGGGTACATGCACGAAGAGCAAGTGTGCAAGTAACACACGAGAAACACCTTTCCACGAAATAATAAACAAACGAAATCAAAGGGCCTGTGGTGTTTGCACACATGTGCTGGTGCACAAGCCCGTGCACGCACAGAGGCCAGAGAAGGGCACATGCCCTCCATTGCTTTTGTTTCTTTCAGACGGGATCTCTCCTGGAACCTTCAGCTCACATTCCCACCCCTGGCCAGCACGCCCCAATGATCCTTCCGTCTTGATGCAACCCCCCCACCCCCCAGCACTAAGGCTGTAGGCTCAAGACTACTCCCAGCTTATGTGGGAGAGCTGGCATCAGAATTCAGGTCCTGCAAGTTGTGCGGCAAGCACTCCTGACCACTGGACTGTCTCTATCCCTGCAGTCACTTAGCCCCTAGGAGAGCTGCTTCAGCTCAGACTGTGTGGTAACACTGCCAGCCTAGCCTCTGCAGCTAAGGGGCTCACTTTTTAATGATGAACTTTATCTTGGCCTTGTTCCGGAGTATCTTCTCCAGCCTTGGAATGCCAAATGTGGATGGTCTTCGGAAGGGCACCCCCTCGGGCAAGCCTTCTACGTAGAAGTCTTCCGGGAAGGACTCGAACAACGCAAACGGTACTTTCACAGCCTGCTTAAGGCCAAGCGCTTCCCCTGTAACACACGGCAACTCTTGTTCTGAAGCACATCTTAGAAAAGGCACGTGCAACATTCTGCAGCAGCTACAAGACCACACTTATTGGAAAAATCATATTCATTTTAATTTTGGGAAACGTTCTGGGAATTCTTGACACTCAGTAAAACGGGCAGGATGGAAGGCTGAAGCCCACACATCTCTAAGGACACGTAGATGTCACACTCATACCGCTTCCATCAGGGAACTACTTCACAGTTCATCTTTCAAAACAAACCTACCGCACTTCTCGTTGAAGAGGTTCTCCACTTTCTGCTTCAGGTCTGTGATCTTAGCATTCCAGGCCTCTGTGTGGGGAACAAAAGCTGCCAGTCAGCAAGGCTTTCCCAGGGCGAGGGCTGGCATTTGTCATCTACCATTTGATTTAATTTAATTTGTTTGTTTAGGTTTTTCGAGACAGGGTTTCTCTGTGTAGCCTTGGCTGTCCTGAAACTCACTCTGTAGACCAGGCTGGCCTCGAACTCACAGAGATCAGCCTGCCTCTGCCTCCTGAGTGCTGAGAAGCATGCAAGTATCCCTGATTTCATCTTATCTTTTTCTTTCAAAGTTTACAAAGCGTAGGACAAACAAGCAGGTACCTTGTGTATTTACTGTATGGCATGCGCTGTGGGACAGGGCATTTTTATGGAAGGACATACTGAAAGCTGAGCATGCCCTCCTCTCTTCCCCACCCTTTCCTGTGCACTATATTCAGATGCTGACTACTGTGCCAGAGATCTGGTTCAAATCCAAAGTTGGCATCTTCATTACTATTCAAGCATTTCCTAACTCAGTATTTTATAAGACATTGTTCTCCATCATCTTCTGACTGGTCAGTATAGAGCAGAACAGCTTATAGCTGGGCAAGAGAGGAGGAGGAGGGACTTCCCAGCCTAGTGAGGGGTCCCAGGTAGAGAGAGTTGCCAAGAGGACACAAAAGAAGGCAGTGCCAGAGCAAGCGCGATGGCAGGTAATAAGCACAGCAGGGCAGGCTGGCCAGCATACTCAGGTTAGAATAGATCACAACCTACCCAGCTTAGTGACCGGAAGGCTCTAATAAATCTACCAGGTGCCTGTGTCATTAACTCAGAGGTAAGCCAGATGTTGAAAAGCCCTGAGTAATGTTATACTATAGAATAAACACACAGGTTTTTAATGTGGCTGCTTTGCCTGCCCCTCCAATACTCATAAAATTAAAATAATCTGTTAGATTGGATATGCTGGCTACAAAGATATAACCCATGCTGAAATGAAGAACAAAGAACCTCTCCTGGCCTGGTTACAGTGTATGCCACATGCCAGGTCTAGCTCCGGGCACACTCGAGTGACTCAACTCAGAATCCTCAGGCACCCTGGCGCATGGCCCATAGGAAGAGACGCACCCACCGCACAGGAGAAAGCGAGGGCATCAGAGGTTCTTGCTGCATGTCTAACCTCAGACACACTGACTCAACCCAAGAAAAAGCTCTGTGTTGCTGACACAGTATGTCAATTCTCTACTTACCAAAGGAAAACTCTCTCCCTCGAGGCTTGAAGGGAACGTTTGAGCCATTTGTCTGGGTAGGAGTTCGAACGGCAGAAGTCTGAGGACTGTTGTTGTTGGGGCCTACAGAGCATTCACAGGAAAACCAGAGTTACTCTGTGCATGTACCAGAAAATTCAGCCTTAGCGCACGCACAAAACTAGGCCCAAGCACACATACAGTTGTGTACTGGAAAACACCCATACATTTATTTAGCATTATCACAGGTGCATTTTTTTTTTGTTGGTTTTTTCAAGACAGGGTTTCTCTGTGTAGCCCTGGCTGTCCTGGAACTCACTCTGTAGACCAGGCTGGCCTCGAACTCAGAAACCCGCCTGCCTCTGCCTCCCAAGTGCTGGGATTAAAGGCGTGCGCCACCACTGCCTGGCTCACAGGTGCTTTTCAGACACACAACCTCACATGCACAGAAGTTACTGAGTTCACACAACTGTGTGAAGGTCAAGAGAGGACTGCGGGGACAGCTTACCTTCCACAGTGACCTCAATTTCAGGAACCTTCGAGTTGCTCCCAGGGCTTCGTGGTCGTTTGGGGGACTGCAACGCTGTAAGGCAAAGTACAAGGTTACCTTTGCAAGCTGCACTAAAAAATACTAAGGGCTGCGTTATAAACAGCAGAGCATGAAAGTCGTACGGTTCAGCTCTTTTCAAAGAGACCAGAAGCATGAAACGGGCAGCGTGGCCACCCACGTGTGTGCAAATAGCAACATCCAATGAAATGGCAAGAAAGAGAAGACAGGAAAAACATACAGTAAAGGCTGCAGCAACCGCACCACCAGACAGTGGGAAAGCCGGTGATGCGTTCACGCCTTGGGGCTGCGCGGCCTCTTACCTTTAGTGTTGATTTTGCTAGCCATCCCAGGAGGCAAATAGGACACAACTAGCTCAGGCCTAGAAAGAACATATAATATGTCACTCTCCACAAAACACATACGGCCGAATGATTTCTCAATAATAAACATGCATGTGCATTCATGTTTTCCATGCACATCTGTCTGTCTGTCTGTCTGTCTGTCTGTCTGTCTGTCTGTCTGTATACCATGTGCATGTCTGTGTCTATGGAGGTCAGAAGAGGGTGTTGGGTCCCCAGGACTGAAGACAGATAGTTGTGAGCTGCCATGTGGTCAATGAAAATTGAACTCCGGTCCTCAGGAGAGCAGCCAGTGTTAGCCTGAGCATCTGTAGTAGTTGAGTAACAAAGGCAACCGTAGGTTCATATATTTGGATGCTTGGCACCAAGGAATGGCCCTATTTGAGAAGGATTAAGGGATACTTGTGGGAGTAGGTGTGGCCTTGTGGTCAGACCTGTGTCACCAGGGGGTAGGTGGGGGTGGGAGGGGCATTGTTTCAAATGCCCAGACCAGGCACAGTGTCTGTCTCTGTCTCTCTCTCTGCTTTCAGATCAGGATGTAGCTCTCAGCTACTTCTCCAGCACCATGCCTGCCACGCTCCCTACTCCTGCTGATAATGGAATATGCCTCTGAAACATAAGCAAGACCCCAATTAAATGCTTTCTATTATAAGCATTGCCTTGCTCATTGTCTCTTCATAGCAAAAGAACAGTAGCTAAGACAGAAGTTGGGGCATTGCAATGACAGGTCTGACCATGTTGTTTTGGACTAGACAAGCAGCTTAAGTAGGGCTTAGTGGGCCACACTAGCAGGGGCATGGAGGGCAGTACTGAGGGCGAGGGGGGCTGTGGGCCCAGCTCAGGAAGTTTGACAGGGGAAGAATAGCACTGTGGCCCAGAAGTCATTCTTGGGATATTTTGGCCAAGAATGTTGTTGGTCTTATTGCCCTTGTCCGAAAAATCTGCCTGAGCTTAAGTTGAAGAGTCTAGCCACGAGGACTGGCTGTGCACAGTGATTGGTAATCCCTCTATGCCCATCTATAATGGAAAGGAGCAAGCTGCACAAAGAGACATACATACGCAGTGTACAGTTGGGGAAAAAGGGTCAACAGGAAATGTAATGAAGCTAAGTCCCAAGCGCAGAGATAAAGTTTATGCTATACGGAATAAAGGCAGTGGTGATCTCAGAGCAAGACCCTACTCAGGTAAGCTTTCAACTGTTAAAAGGAATTAAAGAAGAACCGAGCAGCTTCGGCCACATGGCTCTTGCTTTGGAGCCAAGGATACAAGAAGGGGTTTTAGAATCTCCCTCTAAGGTTGAGGAGAGCTGTAGAGGTCCACTGCGTATCAGGAGTAGCCCTGCACGGAGTTCCAGAGGGGAAGCCTGGATTGCCCTGGAGATGAAGGTGATGGAGATGCCAGTGTGGTGGGAATGCCTGCAGACCAGTATGGAAGAAGCCCAAGAGAGAGAGAAGTATACAGCAGGCAGGCAGGCAGTCGACAAAGTGGGGAGGAGTTAGGGATCCAAAGAGCGCCCCAGCAGCAGACATGGAGATGTGGGGTTTCAGTCTTGCCTTCCCTCACTCTTCCCCCCCACCCCCACCCCTCGTAGAACGGTGACCTACACCCGGTGCCACTGTAGAAGGTTGGAAGTACATGATCTGTTTTTTGATTTTACAGAGGATTGCCATGAGTCTCAGAAGATACGCTGAACTTTGGAATTTTAAACAGTGTTGAGACTGTTGCAGATTATGGGGAATTTTGAAGTTGGGCTAATTGCATTTTGCATTATACTACGGCTAAAAGCCCATGGGAGCCAGGGAGTGGAACATGGGTGGTGTGAATAATGAGCTTGTGTATTATTACAAGGATTCAGTAAGTGGATGAGCGTGAATTGACACAGAGAGGGAATGTGAAGTCACCAAAGGAGTGACCTTGTTGGTACAAGAGGTGGGCACTGGGTCTTAAAAGCCACGTTAGGCCCACTGCCTCTGGCTCGGCATGCAGTTCTCAGGCACTTCTCCAGCACGTGCCCGCCACTGTGCTCCCAGCCTTCATGATAATGGAATACACCTCTGAAATTGTAAGCAAGACCCCAGCTAAACGCTTTCTTTCTCTCACAACAGTCGCCTTCGTCATGGTGCTTCTTCTCCACAGTGAAGCAGTGACTAAGCCTGTTAGTCTCCCCAGCTCCCATAACGCCTTTAAAATAGCAAACAACACTAGACCAAATCCTTCCACTACCAAATCTCTGCAGGAAAGTAAATAACCGGGGAAAGCCAGCAGACAGCTTGGGCTTTAGCTGGAGGAGGTTTAGTGGTGCAGTGACTGCCTAGAGTCTGTCAGTGAGGAGCTAGAACCTCAGCAGAGCATTTGCCCAGCCTGTGTGCAGCCCTGGGCTTATCCCCAGCTCAGCAATGCTCAGTGTTCTTTTTCTTTTTCTTTTTTTTGGTTTTTCGAGACAGGGTTTCCTGGAACTCACTCTGTAGACCAGGCTGGCCTCGAACTCAGAAATCCACCTGTCTCTGCCTCCCAAGTGCTGGGATTATAGGTGTGCGCCACCACCACCGCCCAGCTGACAACTTACTTTTTAACAACAAACTTGATCTTATTGCTCCCGCGGACAATCCTCTCGAGGCGAGGAATCCCAAACCAGGTAGGGCTTCGGAAGGGGATCCCTTCAGGGAGCCCTTCCACATACAGAAACTCCGGGTTGGATTCGAACACAGGATACGGCACCTTCACAGCCTCTGTGAGGCCCAGAGCTTGAGCTGAAAGACAAAGAGAAGCTAGCTCATGGGTGCAGACTCACAGGGGAACACCTGTGTTTGTATCTGTCATCACAGGTCATGCTAGCTTCCTTACGGCCTAGCCACACAGCCACTCATTAAGATCTAGCTTAGTCTGAAGCTAGTGGAATCAAACAATAAAAAATGTTGGCACCGGAGGCAGAGACAGCGGAGAAATTAAGAGCACTTGCTGCTTTTGTAGAGGACCTGGGATTTAGTTCCCAGCACCCACACAGTAGCTCACAGCCATCCATAACTCCAGTTCCAGGTATCTGATGCCCTCTTCAGGCTTCCACAGGCATTAGACACAAGTGGTGCACATGCATACATGTAGGCATAACACCCATACATATGAATAAAACTTAAAAATAAAAACACCTAGAATCTTAAAAAGGAATTAAATTGTACCATTATACTTTTAAAAATCAGTGATTTTGTTTTGTTTTTTAGGGTAGGCTCTTGTATATAGACCAGGCTGGCCTCAAACTGATCAAACTGATAGTAATCCTCCTGCCTCAGTGTTTTAGGATATTTGATCACACTGTGAACCCCCACACTGTGTCATTACTTAAAAAAAAAAAAATCATCTCTAGTAGTGATGTGGCTCAGCCCTTACCATGCGCACGCGCACGTGCACACACACACACACACACACACACACACACACACACACCTTTAATCCCAAACAATGAAGGTAACATAGTGTGTAGAAGGAAGTAGCCATGTTTGAAAGTGACATCTAATTGAGTGGCCGACAAAGTGACAAATCAGAGAAAGATTTGAGAGAACAGGATGTGTCCAGCTCTCATGAGAACAGAGAGGAAGAGAGGCTACTTAAGAGAGAGCGGCATGGAGAGAGAAAGAAGGCAGTTTTTTCTGGGAGAGTTTTACAGAGACAGAGTGCAGAGAGGACAACTAGACACAGGGGAAGACAGAACAAGCCAGAGAATGAGAAGGCGCCAGAAGATTAGGACAGATTGCCAGAGATAGTAGGAGGCCAATCAGAACAATTCTGGCAAAACTGAGAGGTGCCAGATTGAATCAGTCAGCCTGGAGAGGAGTTTGAGCCAGAACAGCTGAGTTGAATCAGCCAGCCAGAGCTCAGAAAGAGCTAGGAAGGGTGAGCTTTATTCACCAGCAAGTCTCAGAGGCTGAAAACATTCTAGGCCTATAAATAGATTAGATTAGATTGTACGGAGGCTAAAGGCTTCCAGGCCTAGGTCTAAGTTAGCAGACAGAAGCAGTAAGTTTCACAGACAACAGTAACATCAGGTGAGAAAAAAAGATAATTTTATACCTCAGTCTCTCAAGAGCTAGGATTAGAGGAATGAGCCACCACACCCAGAAAACAAACTGTACTTTTTTCTTAAATAAATAAATTTTACTTTATGTGTATGTATGCATCACACACATGCCTCCCCAAAGAGGCCAGAAAGTCAGATCCCCTTGACCTGGAGTTGTAGCCGGCCATGAACTGTCCTGTGGGTGCTCAGAACCTAAAGCAGGCACTCTGCAAGAGCAGCCAGTGCTCTCAACCACACAGTAGTCTTTCTAGCTCACGAACCGTACTTTGAAGAATGCTTAAACATTTTCAGTGCACTCAACAGCTAGGTTCTGAGTCAAAATGTGTCTGTGGCAGAAATGAAGCGCTGAACACAACACAGGGCTGACAGCTTAGTTACCCTGCTGCCTGCAGGCCTAACTCTTCCCAGAAAATCTGTGGGTGCCCAAGCTGAGAACCTCCAGAAGCCCAATGCTGGCCCTTTCCACCATCTTTTCTTCTCCACAAATGAATATGGCAGTGATGAAACCCACCCTGAGCCTGAGAAAGCTCAGGATGCACTGGAGGCAGAAGCAGGCGACGAAGCCCCCATGCCACTCAGGTGAGCTGCGTAGTGACTCTAAGGGTCCCCCAACTCCTCCCTGTCACCTGCACTGAGATGCTGGAGGACACAGGAGCAGAGCGACATGAAGTGAACAGCTTGATTTAAGGAGTGAGCTGACTAGCAGAGGAAAATTAGGTTTGTTCTCTGGTGCGTTCCTTCACTAAGTTCTGAATTTCTGACATTTATTCAGAACATGCCAAACTACGACAGATCCACTAAACCTCACTTACCAAACTTCAAATTAAAGATCTCTTCCACTTGCTTGCGGAGCTTGGTGATTCTGACATTCCAATCTTCTTTGACTGGAAAGAAGCAAAATCAAATGTGATCAATAGCATTCTTTATAGGTCTAACACAAATCAAATGTGATCAATAGCGTTCTTCACAGATCCAACATACAAATCACAAATATGACCAATAGTGTTCTTCACAGATCCACACACAGATCACAAACATGACCAATAGCGTTCTTCACAGATCCAACACACAGATCACAAACTCAAGGAGAGAGACTCCTTTTTTCCTGTGACTGACACCACAGACTCATCCATGGTGGGACGTGGCTATTGCCACCCTGAAGCGAAACAGCTGTCACCCCTGCGCCAGTCACGTTTTTACTGTGTTGGCCACAGGAACCTGTAAGTGAGGTCTACTGAGGGGACCAGGAGATCCCACACTGAACTGTGGCTAACAGCTAGGTGTGGCTGTAACATCTGAGGGTTTTACAAATTCAGAAAAGCATGTGCGCACTCAGGAGAAGGAGGACTGCAGCCAGCGTAGGCCACAGAGTTCCTGTTCTAACCAAACAAAGCACCTGAATATGTGTGAGCACATCTAGTGCGGCGGGCTGACAGCAGGGTGCAGGGACAGGCACAGCTGAGAAACTCCTGTGGTTCTTATGGTTGGGTGAGAAAGACCTTCAAAAGCTTGTAAACACAAACATTAAATAAGGATTCTGCTTTGTCTGTTTTGTGAGACAGTGTTTCTCTTTGTAGCCCTGGCTGTCCTGGAACTTAGTATGTAAACCACAGTCTCAAATACATAGAGATCCCCCTGCCTCTGCCTCCTGAGTGTTGGGATAAAAGGGTGCAGCATCACTCCTGGCATAAGAAACCTCTTCTGAAGTGGTTGTGGTGGGACAGCCCCACTGCCAGGATGCAGTGCTACTCTGAAACAGAGGCCGGTGCTCAGAAGATAAGCAAATGCCTGTGTCATTCATTCCCTCCAAGGTCCAGGGAGCATCAGAGAACACAGTGAGGGGTGGACTGTTGCCAGCTCAAACCCAGACCAGCTGTGACTGCCTATGTGCATCACTAACAAGATCGCTGAGGACCACCAGGGGAGGGGAAGGAGCAGCCTCGCCTAAGATCCCACCACTTGGCCCTAGTGCCCTCCTGCACATGGCCTGGCAAGTAGGGCAGTGCAGGTGCTAAAAGCTGGCTGCAGATGGGACCTGAATGATGGGGCTCCCCAAGTCACCCCTACTTATTAGCAAGCCCTCACTGGTGATCTCATATAATAGAATAAACTTGCTGATCACCAACCTGGACTTGCTTTGTCACTCCCCACTCCGTATCTAGGGTGAACAGTAAACAGACTCCCCAGAGAAGGTCACATAATAGTCTTAATTTAATTTAGTTTTGTTTCAAAATTCTGGGGATTAAGGGGGGGGGGGGGGAAGGATTTCCTGTACTTCTCAAATATCAGAAAAACTTAAGGGAGAGAGAATTCACATTTAGATTCCTATCTTAGATGAGGAGAACCAGTGCCCTCTTTGAAAGTCACAGAGAGCCTGCTGTGACGTTCACAGGCTCCCCCAGCAGGCTCCCCTTCCTTCACAGTGTAGGCTGCCTGCTCACTGTTCCTAGAAACTCACACAAACCAAAACCTCACCAACAAAACCACTTTTCCAATCAGAAATAAGCACAGTTAGGCTGGCGTAGTTCAGCAGGGAAAGGCTGCCTACTATGTATCAGTACTATAAAAACCAAACCAAACAAGAACACAAAATATGTCATTTCTCAACTTCTCGTGCCCTACACTCCCACCTTCGCCACTGCCCCAGGGACTCTGAGATGGCGAGGACTCAGGACATTGGCTCTCTTGCTGTATCCCGAGTAGCAGCAGAAGACTAACCCCTATCAAAGGCACAGTTGTGACTCACGCTCTCTTGCTTCACGGGGAAAATGTTTCCACCACAGGCTGCCCCGCAATTTTCCCAGACTAGATTCAAATATGTGGCCAACTTTGGCCCAGCCCCCTATGTGTTGGATTACAGTGCGAGGCACATGCTCATGACGAGTTGTTTATAAAGACTTGTTTCCTTACATCAAATCATCAAATTCCACCACACACACTTCTCTCTATATATAATTTTCCCTCTCCATATAATTCTATTTTATACATATGTCTGTATGCCTGAATGTATGCATATATAGAAAACACATGAGTGCAGAAGTCCACACGGGTCAGAAGAAGGTATCAGAGCCCCTGGAGCTGGAGTTACAGGCGCTTACTGTGGAAGAGCAGAGCATGAGCTTAACCACTGAGCCGTCTCCACAACTTGCTGGGCTTTCTTATCAGTTTGCAAGTTTAGTTAGGAGTTTCCCTACTGCAGGAACAAGCCCTACAGAACAAGATTAAAGTCTGAATGTTTGGACTGACACAGAATGTACTGGCCAGATGTGGCACCTAGGCAGGTAAAAATGGGATGAGCTAGGATCAAAATTCCCTTGGCAGTGCATGCCTTTGATCCTAGTACTTAGGAGGCAAACGCAGGAGGATATCTCTGCATTTGAGGCCAGCATGCTCTACAGAGCTGTCACCTCAGCTATTTCAGAGGCCAAAGCAGGAGCATCACAGGCCAGCCTCTGCTACAAAGTGAGTTCTAAGTCTGAGCGACTTAGGGGTAGTCTAGCTCAAAATAACAAGGAAAAAGTGTCAGCGACATCTCACAGTGGTAGAGCTCTTGCCAAATGTGAGGCACTGCACTCAGTTCCCACCAATATGGAAAAACATTTTTTCAGGATATTTAATTATTTAAGTCAAAGAAAAGAAGGCAGGAAGGAGGAAGGGATTCGTGCAGCCATACCTGGTGTATTCGTCCGTGGCTGAGTCACTTCAGTCGTACTGTGAGTCAGCAGTTCTGGTCTGTGAAAGTATTAGCAACATTAGTGGTGAGAGCACTCAGGAGCAGTGTCAAGGCCTCCCACAGAGCTGCACACAGTCAACTATTTCTTTAGTATGGTCCATTCTGCCTCCTTGTGCAAGGAAGTGAACCATTTTGGTAGCAGTGCTGAAAATAGCAAGCTCCAAACATTCAGGTGGATTATGGGGTCTCTGCAGAAATAAATGTACATCAGTTGTGCCTGCCACCTCCTGCCCTATAGGAGCTGGACATCTTAGACAACTCAATCCTGACAGACACCCCAAAACACTGCCCCAAATAACGAGGCAGAAGGAAGCCCTGGAAACTCCTTTGGGAGAGAGTGGCGCCGGCCTTCTGCAGCTCATCCTCCAGAAGGCAGCCAGCACAAGCAGGGTACGCCACACACTCTTGTGTGCCACCTTCCTCCACATGCTGCCTGTGCCGGCACCCTGTCCTCCTCGACTGCTGTCTCCAAGATGAAAAGTCCTGTTCCAGGCCACGCACACCGTTTGCCAGCCTAGAAGCGCTTGCCCGCCCTGCATCTTAATGCTCTAGTCTCACTGCCCTGAGACAAGTGTTAAGCTCACAGGACAGAGCTGCTCTTGAGCCCCACTCTGTAAATCCTGGCACTATCCCAGAGAAACCGTTGCTCAGTTAGTTTATGTAAATTAAACATTGCAATTACAGTACAGAGGGAAAGATCCATCAAATGGGTCTTTTATCATTTAAATCAGTTTCACAGATCTTACCTCTTGATAACAAATTTAATTCGATTGCCCACTTGGATGATTTTTTCCAGCCTTGGGATTCCATACCACGAGGGGCTTCGGAAAGGAATGTTTTCTGGAAGTCCTTCCACATAGAGATCATTGGGATGGGCCTCAAATTTCTGGTAGGGTACAGCCTTGGCTTCCGTGCTTCCCAAGGCCTCGGCTGTGGAAAAGGAGCACAAGTCAGGAGACTCAGGCTAAGGTCATATCTGAGGAACACACCGCAAGTGCAGCGCTTAACCACTGTAACTAAAGTACAAAAGCAGTCAGCGTGGCTATGAGCCTATAACCCCAGCACTCAGGAGGCTGCGGGACGGACGGAGGGAGGGAGGGAGGGAGAGGGACAGGAGGGGAGGAGAAGTGGTGGGGGCATTAAATGCATTTACTGATTTCTGGTCTGAAACTATATCCAAACAGCTTTAAAACAAAGATTCAAATGACTGACAGCAAGCCAGCAGTCAGCCAGCCCTGTACCCTGGAGGTAACCCTGCATATTCTGCCGCCTGGTAGCCTAGCAAGGCAGGGCTACACCAGCCTGAGTTTCTTTGTTATTGATGGACTTTTCCTTTTATACTTCAGGTCTCCTGTCCTAATTTCTCTGTCCATCTGTGCACATGTGCACATATGTAGAGAACAAAGGTCAGTATACAGTATAGGTCCTTGGAAGCTGTCAGCTGTCTTTGAGACAGGTTCTCTCACTGACGAACCTAGAACTTTCCACATAGGCCAGGCTGGCTTGGCCAGCAAGCTCTAGGGACCCTCTGGTCTGCACTCCCCACTGCTGACGTTACAAGGGCAATACTATATGTCCTCCTCTTTACCATGGGTTCTGGAGATCAAACACAGGGCTTCATACTTTTGAGGCAAGCACTTTAACAAGGGAGCCATCACCCTGACCCATTCTGTCTTAAATCCTTCCTTCATATCGGCAACACCAAATCTGAAGGGCTTGACTGTGTTTGAAAATCCACATACATGGGGCTGGAGAGATGGCTCAGTGGTTAAGAGCACTGACTGCTCTTCCAAAGGTCCTGAGTTCAAATCCCAGCAACCACATGGTGGCTTACAACCACCCATAGTGAGATCTGTTGCCCTCTTCTGGAGTGTCTGAAGACAGCTACAGTGTACTTACATATAATAAATAAGAAATAAATCTGTATGGGCGGTGGTGGCGCATGCCTTTAATCTCAGCACTTGGGAGGCAGAGGCAGGCGGATTTCTGAGTTCGAGGCCAGCCTGGTCTACAAAGTGAGTTCCAGGACAGCCAGGGCTATGCAGAGAAACCCTGTCTCAAAAAACAAAACAAACAAAAACAAAACAAAACAAAAAATAAATCTTTAAAAAAACAAAAGAAAAAAGAAAATCCACATACAAAGTACATCCCCATCACAGCAGTAAAAGAAACGTACGAGAGGAACGGCCAACAGCCACAGCTCAGAGCCACAGCTGTCTTAGCTGCTAACTGAGACAGGTTCTGAGCCTAATTTCAACACACTTTCTATAAAATAAAGTAACATTTGAGTTGACAACAGTTAAGAGGAAAGAGCTGAAGGCTGGGTATAGAGGAAAAGGAAGGCCTTTAGTATCAGCACTCAGAGGCAGAGGCAGAGGCAGGGAGACTGCTCTGAGTCTGAGACCAGCCTGGGCTACATATACAATGAGACCCTGTCTCAAGAGGGGCAAAAAGGAAAGAAAATTCAAGGACACTGCCTCCTAGCCAGTGAGCTCTCTTGCTGTCCTGTCTTAGCCCCCTAGTCCCCACCCACATGGTGAGCCACCTTCTCTACGGCATGCTCAGGGACCAGGAAGTCCTGCCTTTTCCTACCAGAACCAATTCTCCTAAGCCAGGGCTGGGCTGGGCCACCTTCACTCCTAAGCTGTCCCTACTGTACACAGGAGTGTGCAGGGCTGCACAGGTGCCAGTTACAGGCAGTGGATGCTGGTGCATGCAGAACAAGCTCCTGGATGATTTCGGCAAGATCTTGTTCCCTCCTGCCTTAGAAACCTAATAAAGGGCACCAATACCTCCAAGTTCTCACCAGTTCCCAAACAGTCACGTTTCTAGGTGCACCAAAAATGCTAGCCACTGAGCCCAGGAAAAAGTTCTTTATGTTAAGCAAGCACTCTACCACTGAACCGCAGTCTCAAACCTCTTAGTCTATTTTTTCTCTTTAAAAGTTGTCTAAAGAAAGAAAGAAAAAAGAAAAAAGAAGTTTTTAAAAATTATTTTATGGTACTGGGGGTCAAACCCAGAGCCTCAGGCACGCTAAGTGAGCTCCTGACAGACTCAGATGGCAGCCCGAGTTTGCTTCCTTAGCTGGACTTGAAAAGCTGTCCTACTCTCTACCAGCCACTTCTCCTTTTCCTCCCCATTCCTTTCTTCCTTTGCCACTTCTTGGGCAAAGCCAGCAACAGCCAATGGCACTGACATTCTTGGAAGCCAAGACACTCAGAACCACATGTCACACCTACACAGGAATTTAAATGACATAATGGGGACGTCCCCAAAAATGAACTTGCATCATCACTTGATCTAGGCTGCTAAGGATCCAGGGAGACTCCTGACTAGACACTAGGAGAGCATTCTGTACTGCTTCCTAGCTGGTTTACGCCTGAAGGGAAGGAAGGTTACTCCTAAGGCCGGCTCACTGGACAGCTAAGGACACTGACAAAGGTGAGCTACCTCAACTCTAACTTGTAGGTAGATGGTGTGGAGTTGCCTCCCCACCACTATTCTAGGGAATGGAAAAATAAAATTTCCCTTTTCAAAAAAACCTTGAAAGCTGGGTAGTAGTGGTGTGTGCCTTTAATTCCAACACTGGGAAGGCAGAGACAGGAGGATTTCTGTGAGTTCTAGGGCAGCCAGCCACGGCACATAGAGAAACCCTGTCTCAAAAACAAAACAAAAACGAAAGCGGCGGGGGGGG
>JADRCD010211852.1:0-29842 GCA_019843815.1 Montemys delectorum | reverse complement strand
AGAGAGAGAGAGAGAGAGAGAGAGAGAGAGAGAGAGCGCGAGCTGAGTGAGTAAAAAGCTAGTTGGGAGCTCGGCAGGTAAGAGCCCTTAGCTGCCCTTGCAGGAGACCTGGGTTCGGTTCCCAGCATCCACACGGCTGCTAATTAACAACATGCACTCTAGCTCCAGGGTATCCAAAACCCTCTTGTGGCCTCCATGGACACTATACATTCCAGTGATGAACAGGTACACATGCAGGCAGAACAGCTATACATAGGATCTTTTCTTAAGGCACTGCAATGTTAACAAACCAAATACAGTAAGTGTCCAAATGTCAAAGCAAAGCATGGTGGCTCACACCTTTAGTTTAGGGTCAGCCTGGGCTACAGAGCAAACTCCAGGCCAGCAAGGGCTACATATATCATCCTTAAACAATAGAAACAAAACAAAAACAACACCAGAGCCAGGATGTGAGGATGTGGAAGGATGCTTGTCTAGCAAGCATGGAGCCCTCGGTTCCATTCCCAGCATCCCATGAACCCAACGTCAACTGTGCCTCTAGTCCCAGCACTCAAGAGGCACAGGCAGGTAGGTCTCTGAGTTTGAGGCCAGCCTGATCTACATAACATCTGCATAGTGAAACTGTCTCATCACAACAAAAACAGTAATAAAATAACTAAGTAAATACTAAAACCCAAGATAACCTAAAACAGGATCATGGTTACTCTAGGAAGTCAGTGGGCAGATGTATGTACTTGGCCCTGGTGTCCTTCTCATTTGGACCGAAAGAGAAACGAATCCAAACGGTCAAACACCTACACTGAATAATGAAACTTCATGAAGCAATTATTCAGGGCTGGGGTGTGGCTCACAGTAGAGGGCTTGTCTAACATCTGCTGGTATGAGGCAGAGCATTTGTCTAGGTTGTACAAGGCCCAATCCATCCCAGCACAAAAAGAAAAATGAAAGAAAAATACTCCAGGTTTAGTCTATTGTCTTCTATCTAGTTTTAAGTTTTTACTAAAAGCAAGGAAAACATTAGGTTAAGTTGAATCATCTCATTGTATTCCTAAAATGAAACAACTTTTTTTTTTAAGATTTATTATTACATGTAAGCATACTGTAGCTGTCTTCAGTTGCACCAGAAGAGGGCATCAGATCTCATTACGGATGGTTATGAGTCACCATGTGGTTTCTGGGATTTGAACTCAGGACCTTTGGAAGAACAGTCAGTGCTTTTAACCACTGAGCCATCTCTCCAGCTACATGAAATAACTTTTAACAAAACAAAACAAAGATAAAAGAGCATCTGGGGCTAGAAAGACGGCTCAGAAATTCAGAGTGCTTGCTGCTCTCCCAGAGGACCCAGGTTCAGATTAGGTGGCTCCCGACTGCTTGTAAATCTAATTTCTAGGTGACCTGACACCTTCTGGCTTCTGTGGATGCCTGCACACATGTGACACCAGCCCCCCCTCCCCCCCCCACACTACACACAAACTCACATGTGCAGCTTCTTTAAAAGGTACTGTGTAATGTTTGCTTTGGGTGAGGAGCCTCCTTACCAAACTTCTTGCAGAAGAGCTGGTCAACCATCTTCCTCAGTTTGGTGATCCGCGCATACCACTCTTCCTTCACTGTGAGGGAATAGGCACACATTTGCTGGCTTTAGCAGCTTTTCCTTAGTCAGGTTGTTAAATGTTATGGTAATACCCGAAATTAATTTTCCCCCTTTGTTGGACAGAAGTTCCCTTTAAAACTTCAGGAGATATTAATCTACATGGGGCAACTCGAACTCCATCCCAAGGAACACAAAACAAACAAAAATTTGTTTTTGATGTCCTGAATTAGATAGAATTGATGAGACTTTATCCAGTTAACGAATGCAGACTTTACAATACACTTTTTAGTTAATTCACTTCTGAGACAGTATTTCATTAGCCCTGCCTAGCGTGGAACCCAGCAAGCAGACCAGCCTGCTCTACCTCCCATGTACTGGATTACAAGCAAGGCCAAGCACGCCAGGTAGAACCCATGTGTGGGTCTGCCCAGAAACGCAGTATCTCTCTACCTATCTCTGTGTCACAGCTACTGTAGACAGGACACAGAACTAGACACACCTGGGAAGAGGGAATCTTAATGGAGGATTGTTCACGTCGTAATGGACGGCTGGGCTACGGGGGCCATTCTTAACTGCTGATTGATGTGGGAGCCCACTGTGGGTGATGCTATCCCTACACAAGTGGGTCTAGGCAGCGTAAAGGGTAGCTGAGCAAGCCAAGAGAAGCAAGCCAGAGGGAGCTCTCCTTCACAGTCAGTGTCTGCTTCAGTTTCTTCTTCCAGCTTCCTGCCTTGGCTTTTACAGCGGCAGTTCTAGAGCACAACCTACCCACCTTTCTACAGTTATCAACAGAACTGTGTTGCTCTTCTACAGAGTACTAGGATTCTGGAATGACTCAAAGCTGCTAGTCAAAGGTGCATTCTTTTTTTCCTTCAAAGATTTTTAAAAATTTATTTTCTGTATGTGAGTGCTGTTTTCACACATACCATGGAATCAGATCTCATTATAGATGGTTGTGGTTGCTGGGAATTGAACTCAGGAACTCAGGAAGAACAGCTAGTGCTCTTAACTGCTGAGCCATCTCTCTGGCCCCAAAGGTCTCTCTCTATATGAGGACATCAACCTAAAGAGGAGGCTGTGTTGCACTGAGTGGTCACAATTCCCATGCACACGGCCATGGCTAGCTGGAGGCTAGAGACCCACCTCCTGATGCTGGTTTATCAAGCTGTAAATCTTCCCGTGTTGAGTTTAGAAGCTCATGTCTGAAACAAGAGAATTAACAGTGAGTACTTGCCAGGCAGTATCTAGCCAACACAGCACACGTACAGTGCTCAATCGTCAAGACTGCACGGCAGCACACCCAGACCAACTTCAGAACCGTTCTCCAGAACAGAAAGTGCAAGCTGTCTCAGAAGACGCTTCATGTGCTCATAATGAAAGAGGTACCTTGCTACATGGATTTTAAAAATTTTACAGTAAGCCGGGCGGTGGTGGCACACGCCTTTAATCCCAGCACTTGAGAGGCAGAGGCAGGTGGAGTTCTGAGTTTGAGGCCAGCCTCGTCTACAGAGTAAGTTCCAGGCAGCTAGGGCCAGAGATTTATATTTTTCTGAATAATCAAACAACCTATAAAACACATGAGCCCTAATTCACACGGAGCCTTCAACTAGGGTGGGGAACAGGAGGACTACTCCAGCATTCCTGACACATGAGGGAAGGAGGGACGCTAGGTCGGTGGACACAATGCTGAATGACGGTGGGCTGCGATGGAAACCATTGTAAAGTTCTGTAAGGCCACCTCTGGACAGGCAAAGCAGTCAAGATTTTCATAGACACTCGGGACACCAACCCCTGTGAACTGTCACCCCGCTCCCCTACCACACACAGCCTAGGACTTTCTAAAGCGAAGGCTTCATTGTGTTCTTCAGTCTAGTAACAACAGAACAAACTTTCAGTATTTCACTTCCTTCATACTTTTTTGAAACAGGGCCTCCCTAGTAGCCCAGGCTGACCTGAAACCCACTAGGTAGACCAGGCTGGCCTCACACTTGTAAAGATCCTCTTGTCTCTGCCTCTTGAATGGTGAGACTAAAGGTTATGCTACAAAAGCATGACAATGCTCCCACATCCTGGCATCCTTTTTCAGACCTACTCACTAGTCTGCTGGCTTTGTCTTTTTACTTTACCTTATTATTTTACTAATTTTTCTAACTTACTTATTTTATTTCACATGCTTTGGTGATTTTCCACATGTTCTGAGTGAAGGTGTCGGGTACCCTTACAGACAGCTGTGGGCTGCCATGTGGCTGCTGGGAATTGAACCTGGGTCCTCTGGAAAAGCAGTCAGTGCTCCTACACTGCTGAGCCATCTCTCAAACCCCTGGCCTCTCATTTTACTTCAGTTTCCTATACAATATTCCATCTACGCTTTCAAAGTGTACACGTAAGAGATTTCCTCATCTTTCAGATCCTCTGTGATCACTTTACAAATGCCCTCTTAGATCTTAAAACTTTGTGCTGCAATCCTGGCCAAGAAACATGGAAATGGGCTGAGCAGGACTACTTAGGCACAAACTGCCATGCATGACAGACAACCTGAGTTTGAGCCATGGAATCTTTGTGACTAGTGGAAAGAGAACTGGGATTGATAATCCTCTCTAACCTCCTCATGCACAAGCATGCAAACCCACAAAGATAAACAAGTCAAAGAAGCAAACAAATATGGACTGTGAGGTGGCTGCCATTTTAAGATGGGTACATTAGCACCATCCCCCACAAAGGACACCATGCCCTCCTTGCTCCAGCGTGGAGGGTGGCTAACACTCGCCTCACTTTCCGATTCACTCTTCCTTCCAAGCTTTGCTGATTTTAACTCTCCAATCTTATGTTCACGTGCTTTCAATTTTCCAGACTTAGCAGTGCTTCTCAACTTTCCTAATGCTATAGCCCTTTAACACAGTTCCTCATGTTGTGGTGACTCCTAAACATAACATTATTATTAATTTTTGTTTGTTTGTTTGTTTGGTTGGTTTTTTGAGACAGGGTTTCTCTGTATAGCCCTGGCTGTCCTGGAACTCACTCTGTAGACCAGGCTGGCCTCGAACTCAGAAATCTGCCTGCCTCTGCCTCCCAAGTGCTGGGATTAAAGGCGTGTGCCACCACCGCCTGGCTTGTTTGTTTGTTTTTCAAGACAGGGTTTCTCTGTGTAACAGTCTCAGCTCTGATAGAGACCAGCCTGGCCTTGAATTCAGAAATATGCCTGCCTCTGCCTCCCAAGTGTCATAACAGTATTTTTGTCACTACTTCATAACTGTAAAGGTGCTGCTGTTATGAACTGTAATGTGAATATTTTGAAACTAGAGATTTGCCCAAAGGGTGGAGAGCTGAGTAACACACAGTAACACACAGATGCTATGGCTACCTTTCCCGGTGTGAAATGAGATGGGCAGGAGCTCAGTCCTGGCCTGACCTACACACACTTGTACACACACTCCAAGGCGGAAGAATGGCTGCCATGGGAACAGCTCAGTAAAGCACTCTCTCCATAACCAGGAGGACCAGGGCTCAGATCCTCTGTAGTCAACCACTGTCAGGTACGCACAGTGGCCCACCTGTAAGTCAAGTCTCAGATGGCAGAGACAACTGCTTCAGTGACACAGGCTAGACAGATGGGCTCAATCAGGAACACTAAGAGCCCCACCTCTAATGAGTGCAGTGGAAGAGTGATCTACCGTGATACTGACTTCAAGGCCTACAAACATACTAGCGCACACACACATGCATCTGTGTGTTACAGATATACACATACAAACACAGGGAAATTGGAAGATAAAGAGATGTACAATCACTCAAGCTTTTACATACAGTCTGTGACTAGTATTTGTCAGCATTAAAAAACAAAACAAAACAACAAAAAAAAAAAACCGTACCAACCAAAACAGACAAGAGCCCCATACAAGTGCATGTCTTACTTCTTAATCACAAAGCGGATCCTTTCCTTTGCCAGCAATATCCTCTCAAGGCGAGGAATGCCATACGTCGATGGTCTTCTAAAAGGAATCCCTTCAGGAAGCCCTTCTACATAAAGATCTTCAACATGGGACTGGAAAAGAGGGTATGGGATCGTCACCGGACCTTTGGCTTTTATAGCTTGAGCTTTAGGATAAAAAGAGAAAAGGACCGTCATTACAAGACAAGGCTCTGCAGAACTCCACAACAGAGTGAGACATGACACTGCTCTGTCTTCCTAAGTTAACGACAGCGGGTAGTGTGTGTATTACAAACACGGAACCACCAGGTTTGTAGAACCTAAGCATTTGTTATCTATGACTGAACTTCCAAAAGGATTTCTCTAATATAACAAAAGAAAAAGCACTCTTGACCTGCATCATTTATGATAGCAGCCATTTCTTTACCCAAGGGTAAAATGATGCAGCACTTATCGACCATGTCCTCCAGGCTTTGCACACAGCCACCAAGCACAGAGTCTCCGTCACACCAGCATCACTATTGGCTGGTGTCCTGCATTAATGTTTTACCCATATCGTACATGTCAGTGGTGGAAAGGGACAGAGCATGAACTTTGCTAATCCTCTAACACAAATACCAATTAGAATTCCTCCTGAGGGGCCAATTACAACTGAAGTTGCTTTCAGTTTATAAAACATGATTGTTATGACAATTTCACAGCAGCTGACTCACAATTATTTCCTTATACACAAAAGAATCTCGGTTGGTGGCCATGGTGGTGATTCCACCACTCGGGAGGCAGAGGCAGGGGATCTCTGTGAGTTCCATGTTAGCCTGGTCTACATGGTGAGACTTTGCCTCAAGCAAACAAAACAATCCAATAAATGACAGTCTCACTGAAGCCTTCATCTTACGCTGCTGTGGAGCACAGGGCCAGAGAAGTCCTGTCACGCTAGACTACTGTAGCTCAGAACAGTGCTAAGTAAAACGTGCAAGCACAAAGAACGAGCGCAGACACTGTACCGGCGGGCGGCCAGCAGCCGGCATCCCACAGGGGCTGTGCTCTCTTAGCAGATCCTCAGGACAGATTCTGTCCTTGTGCCTACTCGAGCAGGAGGCAGGGAGCATGAAGACATGGCACCCTGGCCTAGCTGTGACCTGCCTGCCTGCTGTACCTCACCACATGGACTGTCTGCCTTTCCTGCCTTGAAATAGATGAATTAAAAGCACAAGCTAAGGCCTGAATACAAGGTAGGAGGAATGCTAAGGGAACCTCAAGCAAGTAAAGGAAAATATGAAACACGTAGCAAAGTTTATTCTTACTATATTTTAACCCTAGACTTTGACTGAAGATCTCAACCATAGTTAAGGAACATGGGGGCTGGAGAGATCACACAGTGGCTAAGCATTTGTTGCTTCTACAGAGGTTCAGTTCCCAGAGTGTACTGCAGCTTACAACTATCTCTGCACAAGGCTCATAGAATATACATGCATGCGCTCAAAACACTGATACATCTAATACAAAAATAAATGTATTTTAGAAAAGTTTCCAAGAGCCAAGATCAACAAAGTATAAATCTATGAGTATGCATCTGAGCCAGGCATGATGGCACACACCTTTAACCCCACCACTCTGGAGGCAGAGGAGGTGCATCTCTGTGACCTGGAGGCCAGGCTAGTCTTCTAGAGAGTTCTGGCAATCAGAGCTACACAGTGAGTCTTTATCTAAAAAAAAAAAAAAAGAAAAGAAAAGAAAAAAAGCACAAAGTGGAGTGTGTGTGTGTGTGCGTGTGTGTGTGTGTGTGTGTGTGTGTGTGTGTGTGTGTGTGTGTTGCTTCCACTTACTGGTAATCTGGAAACTGTTTCTAATACACCCTACATATATAAAGGACAGACTCGAGGAAGGCTTGGCTCCCTGGCAGACCTGTTTGTCTGGTCTGAGCAATGACCTGAACTGGATGGCTGGTGCAGACGTACCATATTTTCTTTCGAACAACTCTTCGACTTGTTTCCGTAGATCAGTGATGCGCGCGTTCCATTTCTCTGAAAATGAGAGGAGCCATTTTCAGCACCAGGGCAGCTTGGCACTTGGTGCTCTCCAGAGCAGACAACCTGTCTATCAGTCCACCTCAGTTGGTTTTTTTTTTTTCCTGCCTCCCTAAGGGTCTTTCCTTTTCTGTGGTTCTTGGGAAAGCTGGAGACTGAAGTACATTTGAAACTTGTTTTTAGAATAGTCCACAGCCCACCTTTTTGGAGCTTTTAAACTTCTGAAAATAGGCGATCAGAAAAGAGTGGTCCAATTAGGCACTATAAAACAGCAGCAAAAAAAGAGAGGCCTACACCGGCCCTCTGGGACACCTCCTGAAGCTGTGGAAAGGCAAAGCTTTATTGGAAGGTGGCTGCAACCTCCACAGGATGCTGAAGAAAATTAAAGTCATACACACAGACTCCATCCAACTAGCACAGCACTGGCCTACATCTCTACCAACTGGAACAAAAGAAAGAAAATCTCAAACGATAGACCACAAATCAAATCAAATCCCTGATATATTTTTTTAAAGATTTATTTATTTATTCTATGTAAGTACACTGTAGTGGTCTTCAGACACCCCAGAAGAGGGCATCAGATCTCATTATGGACGGTTGTGAGCCACCATGTGGATGTTGGGATTTGGGATTTGAACTCAGGACCTTCAGAAGAGCAGTCAGTGCTCTTAACCACTGAGCCATCTCTCTGGCCCCCGTCATCCCTGATATTTACTCAGTCCCTTAGAATACATGGGCAACTGAGTAATACTGAAAACCAAGGGGACTACCTTGGAAAATGAAGGGTTTACTGCTCTGAAGGATAACGGAAAGGAGCGCCAAATGCAGTTTACTCCCCATGGCTAACAGGCTTCACACAGACCCACTGCCTCTGACATCACTGCCCATCCCTTAGCCCTCCCCGCTGTTGCCGACACTTACCAAAGTTGAACTCCCTCACTTTGCGCTTGCCAGCATTGGGGGGCTCTGGGACTGGCGGGGGCGGGGGCGGCTCACTGCTCTTTGGCCTCTTGGTGGGTGGAGAATAATCATCATCTTGAGAAAGAAAACCGTCATTACTGGGGGAACCAGCAGCTGGGGTGACAGCGTAGTTTTAAGGGCAAGTCTGGCCACTCACGAGGACTTCCTATGGGACCTTGCTACAGCTCCATGCTGCACCACCGCCCGCTGTACTGGCCGGAGCAGCTGCTCACCCCCACACCCCCATCAGTTTCTCCCGAGAATTTTCATGGCTAGAGTTATGCTCAATGTCTCAAATGTTTTGAGGAAAAACATTTTAACAGAGGCAGCTACTTCACTCTAACAGTACAAGCGTGTTATAGAGAAAGAATGAAGGCTGAGTGAAAGGATAAGCTCACAAACGACTCCAATGGTCGCAAACAGAGGGGGTTTGGGGGAGGAGCAAGGGCGGACTGGGTCAAACCTGCAGTTGTTTCTGTTAGTTTAGGGTTTTTTTTTTCTTTTTGCTTTTTTAAGATTTTATTTATTTATTTTACATATATGACAAGTACACTGTAGCTGTCTTCAGACACACCAGAAGAGGGCATCGGATCTCATTACAGATGGCTGTGAGTCACCATGTAGTTGCTGGGAATTGAACTCAAGGACCTCTAGAAGAGCAGTCAGTGCTTTTAACCACTGAGCCATCTCTCACAGCCCCCTTTTTTTTTCTTTTAGTTTAGCAGTTGTTTCTTTTGGGGCCTGACTCCGTGACCTTGGGCCCACCCACTAAAGCACCAGCCTTTTGTTGTTGCTATGACTTGAGCTAAGGTGGCTTTGGACTTTGGATCCTCCTGCCTCAGCATCCTAAGTGCCAGGACTGCCGCACGCACCACCAAGCTGGCTCTGTAAATCTTTTCAATGAGCACAACGTCTCCACAAAGAAGGAAACAGAGATGTTGACTCACTCCCTCAACACAGGACCACGTACAAATACCCTTCAGGATGCGAGCCCAGGTCCACACAGGTCAAGTACATGTGTGAATTCCGTGCTTACTCTCTCAATGCACACCACACTGGAGCAGGGGATGACTGGCCCATGTAACCAGCATCCCGAGGTCAGGACCCACACCTAAGCTGTCAGCTCTAACATCTGCAAATGGAGCTCACAGAATCTTTAAAGACAGTCTAATTTGTTAAGGGTGGTGGTGTACACCTTAATCCTAGAGGCAGAGACAGGTGAATGTCTGTCAGTTCTAGGCCAGTCAGGGATATACAATGAGACCTTGTCTTAAAAAGGAAAAAAGAAAAAAAGGTATAAGCAGGAAGATGGAAAACTCAAGGTCTTCCTCAGCTACATACCAAGTTCAAGGCCACCTTGGGCCTTGTGACCCAATAAGCAAAATCAATAGTACAGAATAGAAATTACTAGTTAGGGACAACAGCTATCAGAAATGACCATTCTAATACAACAAAATATTAAGCTAATTATTTTAAGGTGTAATTGTTACTCTGAAACAGACTTAAAAAAAAAAAAAAAAAGTCAAACAAGCTCAAGCCAGGTGAATTGGCCCAAGCCTATAGTCTCAGCATCTGAGAGATGTCAAGCTTCAGACCAGTCTGGGCTTCCACAAAGAGGAAAGCAGGTGTTGGGGCACACATCTGTAACCCCAGCACCGACACAGACCACAAGGTCAAGGCCATCTCATTTTTTAAAAAAGAACAAGGAAACAGAGGGAGACCAGGCAGTGACTCGGACTCAAGTTGGCTTTGGGTGTAACTCTTTCTACTAGGCCCCTCAAAAGATGGTCTGCTTCAAACCCAGGCGGAGGGAAAACAGCCAGGTAGATTTGCTTCCATGTCAAGAGGTCACTTCTTGGGCTGGGTATAGTAGCTCACACCTTTAATTCCAGCCCTTGGGAGGCAGAGACAGGAGGATCTATGAGTTCAAAACCATCCTAGTCAACAAAATGAGTTCCAGGACAGCCAGAGCTATGTAGAAAGACCCTGTCTAAAAGAACAAGACACAAAAAAACAAAAGCCCACCTCATTTAAGACCCATTTAAGAATACAAGACAGTTGGGCAGTGGTGGTACATGTCTTTAATCTCAGTCCTTGGGAGGTAGAGGCAGGAGAATTTCTATGAGTTCCAGGACAGCCACGACTAAGGGGGGGAGGGGGGAAGGGGAGAAGGGAGTTGTGCAGGTGCGGGCACAAGATATGCTGATAGTTTATGAAGATAATCAATCAGACATGAACATTAAAAAGTCTTAAGAGTATCTAATACAATTAATGCTAACAAAAGCTGCAAAACTATTTAAAACATAGTCTGTGCTCTCCTGTGAGATATGAAGGTTCAGCCACAAATACAACCACGGGGCTGGAGGCGTGCGTGGCTCAGCGGTGGGGCAACTGCTCACCAAGTCCCTCGTCAGGCTGCTGGCTGGTGTCTCATCCCTTCCCTTTGGAGCCAATCCATAACCTGTCACTTCGCACTGGGTCCTCTCTGGTTATGCGTGAGCTGTTTAAAGCACTATAAATGCTGGCTAGTCAAGCACCATCAAGCTCAACAGCCGCCTCAGTGGCTTCCACCCGCCCTGTCCAAGGGAGGGCCTCCTTCCAGTACCACCCGCTCTCAGTTTGCTGCACACAGTGGCCCTGTAGCCTCAAGGTGATGGGCATGAGCTGTTGCTGCTCCAGGCAAAGTCGTCCACAGGGCAGGAGCATCACTAGTCACGCATACAGCTCTTATGTTTGTGGAGTTGACTATATGAGCATGTGCCCTGCTGCAGGCTTCAATTATCAGAAACAGCCGATACCCCAGCATTAATTTAAAAAAACCGCCATCTTTGGAACGTGACTTTCTACCTACACCTACTCTCAACCCTAGGCTCCCGAAGGACGCCGCAGAGCTGAAAACACTGTCCAAACTCGCAGCTCTCACTTGGATGGAAGCAAGTGGTTGTTTATCAGCGCTAATCGTGAGGACTAATGTGACCCCATCCGAGTGGGTGGCACACACAGTTCTGTAGTAATGTGTGTCGGTCGGTGTGCAGTGAATGAGTGAACAGATGGACCACAAGCATGCAGAGATATGTGTGGCTTTAAATAAAAAATAAATAACAGAAAAAAATTCCAAGAGAGTTCATCCATGGAAACACAACATGAATCAGAAAACAAATTTTCTTTAAAGCAACTTCAAGAAAAGTGAAATAAAGTCAAAAGGCAAGGTCAGAGGCTGGACACACATGAGTGTATGCAAATGACTCAACGGGCTCAAATGGTTTGGGACCAGGGCCATCAAAGGCAATTGTGTTATAAGGAAACAGCTTTTCAAAAGCATCTCTTTATTACCTGAAGAAACTTCTCACAAAACAAGTAAAACATACCAAGATCGATTCATGAATCGACCCAGCGAGGGAGTGACTAAGCGCGCGTGTGTGCGCATGATGACCAGCCCCCACCATGAGCTATCTACCTCTGGTCATTACATAGTTTAGAGTAGGTGTGACAAATGCCCTACACCTTCACTGTACATATCAAACGAAGCGGCCATCCAACCTAAGCCCAAACATTAGCTCGATGTTTATGAAATTAAGGTCTGCGCAGTCTGATAGCTCCAAAGCTTCCCAGACCTGGGTTGTTCACATCAGCTGTGAGCTGTTAAGGGCTGCCTCTAGCCACAGGATTGCCACAAACAAGAGCCCAGAGACCACACTGTAAAATCCAAACAAGGCTGGTTTTTTTCCTTGTTTTCTTTTTTATAAACTTATTGGAAATGCAGAAAGATGATGGGAAAGCCACCGTCCCCGCAGCAGGGGTGCTCATTTTTCTTAGCCCTTTCTTCAAAGTAGAAGCGCACCCTAACCAAGCACCTTCTCTAGACATGTTTCCTTTATTTTTTAAAAAGATGTATTTATTTTATGTGCATGTCAGTCTCATGGTTGTATGTGCACCACATGCATGCCTGGTGTCCCTGAAGTCCAGAGGAAGACACTGGATCCCTGGAACAGAAGTTATGGAAGGTTGTAATCAGCATCGAATGTTCCTAACTGCTAAGTCATCTCTGTAGCGTCTGCTTCTCCTCTTAAAAGGGTTTCATCCAGGACAGTCAGGGACCTTTTGCTATCGATTTCCCTTCAGTTTGTTTATGTGGTTTTAGTGCTATAAGACAGGATTTACTTTGCAAACAATCTTAATACAGCCACTAGACCAATGTGGCCCCAGGTGTAGTGACACACACCTTTAATCCCAGCAACCAGGAGGCAGAAGCCAGTGAGTGGATCTGTGAGTTTGAAGCCAGCCTGGTCTACATATCAAGTTTCAGGACATCCAGAGCTACGTAAAGAGAACTTGTCTTTAAAAATAAGTAAATAAATAACAAAACTGCCAGGTGTGGCAATGCACACCTTTAATCCCAGCACTCAAAAGGCAGATGCAAGGGCAGGCCTGGTCTACAAAGCCAGTTCCAGGACAACCAGAGCTACACAGAAAAACCATCATCTTATCCAAAGTTTTATTTCTATAACTCAAAAGAGCACCTACTTTTCTCATTTCTACCTAAAAAACAAGGCTGATTTACATTCTTATAGTTTTCTAGAAGTCAATTAGGGTTTTTAAATTTAAAAATGTATACTTGGTTCACTCATTTATTGTATGCGTTTGGGGAGGGGTAGAAGCTTCTCATCAACAGGATATGGAGAGCAGGAGCTGTGCTCATTCTGCTACGGGGTCCTGGGGACTGAACTCAAGTCATCATGCTTGGTGACAAGTGCCTTGACCAGCTGAGCCACCTCGCCAGCCCTTAATAGTTTTTTAACTATAGGTGACAACATTTTAATTCTTCAACTGACTATAAAAAATTCAAAATAACTTTCAGGTTAATGAAATCATCATGTTAATGAGAAAGACAAATCTATGGATTAATTTGCTGACTGTAGCACATGGAGCATGAAGAGAGCTCTTCTGTCAGGTCAAAGTTATTAACCAGGTCACAGCTTCAATACAACGGACACACAAAGGACAGGTAGAGAGACAGAGAGAGGGAGACAGAGCACACCCAAGCTCCCAACCAAGGAAAGTTATGCTGTGGCTAGGGACAAAGCACCGTCAGCTGTGTGGGACTGCGGGCGGGGGCATGAGCTTTGTGACAAAAGTCTGTTAGCATAATGCATCTGTACTTTGCAAAACGGCAGATATCCACACAAATCATCTATCAGCAATGGACTGCCACCGCTATCAGATGAAGGGCAGAGTGTGTGAGAACTTTCAACCCCAGGGTGCACTTTTAATCCAGCACTTGATAACAGAGGCAGGCAGATCTTAAGAGTTCGAGGTCATCCTGGCCTACAAAACAGTTCCAGGACAGTCCAGGCTTTGTAGTGAGGCCCTACTCTGAAAAACAGTTAAAAAATACCAAAGGCCTACAACCTCAGCACTGGGGAGGCAGAGGCAGGAGGATCTCTGTGAGTTCTAGGCCAGCCTGGTCTACATAATGAGTCCCAGGCCAGGCAGGGCTACACAGTGAGACCCTGTTTCAAAACAAAACAAAAAAGGAAAAAGTCAACTAGGGGTAAGGCAACTTAGCTAATGGTGATTATTTTAAAATGTAAAATATTTGTAACCATTGCTTCCACATGTATTATCTGTGAAGGAGTGGGGGTGGGGGTGCAGTTTGCTTTAAAAGTTACTGACCAGGTATGATGGCACATGCCTATAGTCTCAGTTACTCCGGCAACTGAGGCAGGAGGATGGCTGGAGCCTAAGAGACTGAGGCCACCCTGGGTAGCCGTGTCTTTCCCTTCTCAGACTGAGATTGGGAGACTCCAGCTTTTCTTAAATTTCTTGTATCATAACCAAAAGATCCTGGAATCTGCCTCTGTGTGTGGATCTAAATTTGGATTTTTTGTTTTTCTCAATTGCTACTGCATAGTTGTCACCCAGTATGCCCAGAGCAACTGGGGAGCCCTGCTGGGGCGTGGGCTGCTCTGTCCCCAGCTTCCTTCAGAATGGATGAGACGCATACTCAGTGTGACTGTGACGTATATGCTCATGACCAGAAGGGAACTCTTGGAGTCAAGGCTTAAGTAACTAACCTTCAATGGTCACCTCAACTTCAGGGTCCTCACTGGTTTCTGAAGGGACATGTTGAGTAGAATCTTGAAAAAAATAAAATTCTAAAATGACATTCATTATTCAGCAAATCCATGTGCGCCAACACTTACTGTCTGGGACTCCAAAAGCAGCCTATAATAAATTGCAGCTGGCGTCTAAATTCATTTCATGTTCTTTAAGAATATTTGACCCTTGATTATAACTGGTGATGAAAGAAAACAAATGTAGAAAACCCTGGAAAATGTTAAGATAATTACCAAGTTACCTGCTTCGGTGGACTCGAGAGCCCCATGTTCCTGGATGAGTGTGGTTACAGCACAGTCACAACTGTTCCCTTGCTCTGACTGCAGGATGCCAGTTAGAGCCTAGGAAGAACCTGCCCCTGGCCTCTCGCCTTCCAGGCCTCCTAGTAGGGGTTTACACAGTTAAACGAAACCACCATCAACTTTTTGCAGAGGAGGCCTTCGCAACAAGGGAAAGCCGGTGACAGCATGCATGGCTGCAACCAGCTGCAGCTGACTCGGTTAGTTTGCAAGGTCCTTCCACTGAGGTTCATGTTATTACACAAAAACGTACATCCACGGAAAGAAAGGTTAGTGTTGGGCTCGGGCATTCTTGTTAGCTCATTAGCTCTTTTACTCTGCAAAGGCTGAGAGATGAACTGACTGGCCAAAGACGGCATCCGCTGCTGTAAGTACGGGAATAAAGAGCAGAAAGAACCCAAGTGCCCTCAGCTGTTAACACTGGAACACAGCAGCAAGACGTTCATCAGAAACAGGTCTCCCGAGACCTAGGACATGTCGACTCATGCGACTGTGAAGCAGTCTGGGTGCTGGACGAACCATGCAGGTCCTGTGCAGAGGCCTGTTAACAGCAGCACGCCCACCTACCACCCACACCAGAGGATCATCAGATCCCCTTCCCAAGCCTACTAGTGAACTAACCACAAAACCTATCACATATGAAGAACATCTCAAGTATTTCTTTTTATGTTTTATTATTCTGAGACAGGGTCTCACTATGTAGCCTGGGCTGGCCTGGCACTCACCATGTAGCCCAGGCTAGCCTCAAACTCATCCCTCCCAAGTGCTGGGATAACAGGTATGTGCTACTACACCCAGCCAGACCATCAACATTTCTGAGAGAAATAGATTCCTACTAGAAAGCCTAGCTACTTCTGCAACTGAATGTGCAAAGATCAGCCCGTGTCTTTTTTAGGATCACCCTTGCCCCACTAGAAGAAGGTAAAAGGTCAAATTCATCATTTCTTAAATAAAATAAAACAACATATAGAAGAAATGCAAAGTTGCAGGAAAAATCCCTACCCCCATCTGCTCTCTAAACAGCAGCTAATGAGAGGAAAACAGATTCTGAAGCAAGAGCCAGCCACCTCAGCAGCTATCTCCTTGGGGGGCCATAGGCCCTCTGTGAACTCCAACCACACAGCAGTGAGGGTTCCCACATGTTGTGCAGCCAGCCCCTCAGCTGAGGACTGGGTGATGAGGGGAGCTCAATGGCCAGCAGAGCAGCAGCCATTCCTGAGGTAGCTGTGGGTGACAGCGTAAGAAGATGGAACTCTTCTCAGCCACAAAGTGTATCTGTTGCCCTACAAACAAACTGGGGATAGCAGATAGAACACTTTAAATTTAAATAAAAAACAACCAGGATCATTCTAATTCTAAACTATTGAAAACAAACAAACAAGCAAACAAACAAACAAAAAAAAACCCGGGAGCTCTTTATCCTCAGTGTACTTCCAACATGGATCAGCAGTGGGACAACCTGCTCATCTGGCGTCCAAGAGACTCGAGGATTGGAGCAGCCAGGCCTAGAGAGTCACTGATGCCTCTGCCCTAAAAAGGAGAGGCGGGCCATGAAGGCCCTAAAACACCAACGCCTCATCTCTGAAGAGTAGGTGTCAGGGGGTTACCATCTGAAGAGCAACAGATGCAGAAAAATCTAAGTCCCTTCTTTCCTAACCTTCTGCTGGCACTTCCACTTCCGTTCCCTCGTTGCCTTCTGAGGAGTGATGGCTTCCTAAAAAGAAAATGGAGAGTATATACTAAACCAGTAAAAAAAAAAAAAAAAAAATCTAACAATAAAAGAAAAACTAGTGACCATACAATTTAATAAAAAAAAAAAAAAAAAGATTTTTTTTAACTCAGTAATAAAAATCCAACAATGTTTTCTACCTCAGAAAAATAACTGTTTTATTTGGAAGCTGAAAACTTTTGGAAGTGCAAACACCCAGAACAACATATGCAGGGCTAGGATTGGTCCTGCTCACTGTTGCCACATGCCACCTTGCTGAGGGATGCTGGGATCTGAGAAGCACTTATAGCCCAGGTACCATGCTTGTCTGCCAATGACTCACAATCAAAGACATCAAATTACAAGAAACTCTTTCCTTGCCTAGAGACTTAAGGCGTGTCAATAAGCTAACTCAAGGCTTACTGTTTGTGGAATGCCCCTCTTTTCCTTTGGTAGAAGCCACATACACTATCACATGATTTAATCACAGCTGTACTTTTAAACACTTTACTTGGAACTTTACAGACTATTTTTAGTTTCAAACACATTTTAGTTCAGGAAATAGCATGCCTGCTTCTGAACATGGGGCACACATCCAACCTCTCGTGGGGTCAGGCAGCCAGGGAAAGTAGTGCACCCTACTACACAAGGGGACCAGGCCCAGTGCAAAGGCTACCAGCCAAGACGCCCAAGGGCCACTTAGGATCCAGGCACAGCCACCCCAAGTGCACCAATCTCTAAGTGTTGAGGCTGGGACAAGGAAAAGAGGGAAAACACCTTTGTCACCTGCCAGGACAGAGGAGTCATGGAGGGGTAGGCAGTAGGTCTCCCGACAGCTGGCTCAGCTCACCCATTCCTAAGGAAAACATTTAGTGCCAGAGCTCTCAGGGTGCCAAGCATAAGGCAGAGCGGCTGTGGTGCCGTGTTCTGGTCCGCCATGCTGACAGTCTTGGGCTGCTCTATAGTGGGCACCCACTCAAAGCTAAGGGCAGCACCCGTGCCTCCTCCACACACGCTTTACCTTAACCCTGGCATTTATGGAGATGTAAATTCTTTGACTGTGTAATGTCAAAAGAAAGAGATGTGAAGCCAAAACATGAGAAGGGGGAGTGGCCAACCCCGACAGGAGTGGCCAAGATACTGAGTGCAGGCAGGGAAGCCGCTCAAGCGCACTATGAACCCCGAGTGTCCCTCTGCTCTAGTAAATGTTACAGAAATGACAGGCACAATTATTCACAATATATAGTAATGTGAAAGAAAATAAACCTCATGAGATAAAAGCCAGAGGGTACAAGGGAAAAGTCACCACTAACAGGTATGATCAAGTCTGGGAGTACAGTGCAAAAGTTACCCAAAGAGTCATTTAGAAGCACGGGCATTTACAAGGCACAGTTTGCAATCCTTCCCAAAGCCAAGCATCGCCACGGCCTTATCACTATCCACAACTGCTAGCCCAACAGTAACAACCTGACTATGCTGATAAAGGTATAAAGTGTACTTTACCTTCAATGGGAAAGTGTGTCATGTACCCATTTCGAGATTCATTACTAGATTCACAAAAGGGAAAATTGGTTTTTGAAAAATTTTGCTTGTGAAGTTCATTTATGTTTAAAAAAAAAAAAGGCCAATACATTTTTTTCCTTTTCCATTTGGAAAAGTAATATAGTAATAATTACTCAAACAGTCTGTCCAATATAAAGAGACATTAAATACGAACAGGACGTGGGAGAGCACAAGTGGAAAGGCGATACCTTGCAAAGCCTTCGAAAGGGGGAGCTTTTCATCAACATCATCAGTTTCAGAAGGGCCTGCTTTGGAATACAAAGATAAGCTTCAGAAGGAATTTCAAAGCACATGTTGATCATATTAGTGCATATCTGGGTGAGGTGTATGGAATGATGGCCTTTTAAGAAATAAAAACAGGCAAAAGGATGATGTTAGTCAATGGCCTTGGTGGATGGGGAAAGGTGTATAGGGTGGAGGTCTATGCACGCAGTTACTGGGCATGACTGACTGGATGGTATGGAAGCCATGGCATGTCTACAATGGAGGCTCTGGGGGGTTCAGCGGGAGCACAATGCTGGCTGCACGTGCGTGCCTAGTTCTTGCTTCTTCCTTTATGGGCATTACTTAGGAAAGACGCAAAGCTTCACCTCCCTCAGGCTTTCTGAAGGACACACACGATCAGTTAAGTGGTATCAACCACCACAGAAGCATACGACAAACCAGCAGGCAGGATCGATGTACTCCTGGTCCAGAATACTTCTCATTACACCAACAAGTGTTTCCATTAGTAAAAGTATTTTGAAAACAGGTGAAAACAGAAGGGGTATTACTTGGGAGAGACAAAGGGGATTCGAGTACACAAAGAGAAAAGAGACAAAACAGAGCCACAGGTCATGGTCCAAGTGAGATATACACATGGATGAAGATGGCAGAATGAAAGTCAGTTCACTGGGGAACATGCAGCATGGGTACCAGACACCCCAAAGTCACAGCTCTAGGCAATACATTTCACAGTACAAGTGCAGTACTCATGTGAGACAGTTAGACGGAGTGCAGGCTGGCCCCCAGCTTCTGGTCTTGCTGCCTCCACCGTCAGAGTGCTGAAGGCAGGTGTGCTCCACCTCAGCCAGTCTGCCTGGTGCTGGGGATGAGAACCAGGGCTCCCTGCACTTGGTGAGCACCACCCACTGAGCTAAACAAGCTTTTTGGTAATTAATCAATTTGAAGAAACAAAGCACTACTTTCAATGGCTACTTAACATAAAACAATTAACAATAAAACACAGCCTGTATTATCAGCCCTCAGAATAATAAGGAGAAGCCTGAGTTTCAGAAGCTGGGCTCATAGGAAAACCACACAGCCATAATAAAACAAAGCATGAGCCCAAAACAATATCCTTGTATAAGACACAAAGAATACCCTAAACCAGTGGTTCTCAACCTTTCTGATGCTGCAACCCTTTAATATAGTTCCTTGTGGTATAAACCAGTGGCTCCCACCCTTTCTGATGCTGCAGCCCTTTAAAATATAGTTCCTCGTGGTGTGGTGACCCACCCCAACCAAAAAATTATTTTTGTTGCTAGTTCATTAATCGTAACTTTGTTACTGTTATGAATTGTCATAAATATCTATGTTTTATGATAGTGTTAGGTGACTCCTGTGAAAGTGTTGTTTGATCCCCAAAGAGGTCACAACCCTCAGGTTGAGAACTGCTGTGACTGAAAAGCTTGTAACAGCATATAGGGAATTTCACAAAGACACTGACAAACAGTACAAGCAAGGGGCATGTCATAAAGGAGAGACACCGTGGGGCTGTGGTGTGGCTCAGGCAGGGACACAACACCTGCTTGCCCAGCAGCTCAAGGCCCTGGCTTCAATCTCTAGAACAAAAAGGGGGGTGTGGAAGAAAGAAAGACAGACAAAGAAGGGCAGAAAGAAAAAAGGGAGGGGGGGAGGGAAAACCTGCAAGGCACTGTTCTACTCGCCTGGGGAACAACCATGGGGGCACAAAGGTCAAACTACACACTCAGGAGGCAGAGGCAGGAGGATAGAAGCTAAGTCATCGTGAGCTACATCAGGAGCTTGAGGCCTGAGATCCAGGACACCCTGACCCAAGCCAAGCAAACTAGCATTTTGGGCGATGATGACACACTAATGCGAATCAGGGTTAGGAGTGGTGGTGCACGCCTTGAACCCAGCACTCAGGAGGCAGAGGTGTGTAGGTCTCTGTGAGTTTGAGGCCAGCCTGGTCTACACAAAGAGTACCAGGACAGCCAGAGCTACATAATAGAGACCTATTTCAAAAAACACCAAATAAAGAAAATGTCACCTTCCCAGTGTGAGACGGGCAGAGGGGGGACTTATACTCACAGCAGGTGATGAAGAGCAGAGCATACCAACATAGAAAATACTAGAGGTGGGGTAGTTTACGTAAAAAATCAGTCTAACTGCTAACTTTATGTTCACACGAGTAAGGCACTGACAACCAAGTCTAGCTGCTCTGCAACATTTAACTCTAAAAGCATAAAAACCATCCTTATCTTAGCTTTAGTGCTAGTAGCACAAAGAATACACTGCTCTAAACTAAGTGCAAGCGGCAGAGCAGTGGGTCCAGTGAGATAGGTGAGAGAATGAAGGTGCTTGCCGCCAAGCCTCAGGAACCAAGTTCCATTCCCAGCAGTGATGTAGTGAAAGGGAAGCCCCGGCTCCTCGCTGTGCCCCCACCTCACTGCATGTGCACTAGGTGGTGTGTTGTTGGTTTTTTTAAATGAGTGTCACTGACACTCAGCTGTAAATGTACACAGATATCTCCTCACTGAAGGACCATAAAAAAATTATTCCAGGAATTTGCAAAAACACTCCATATCCAGTAAGGAAGATCAAGTCTAGCAGGCAAGTGCAATCCAGAACTTTGTGACAAATTCAAGAAGCAGAGACACTGAAGTAGCCACTAAAGCATCTGTCTGTCTGTCTGTCTGTCTGTCTGAGGTGAGGTTTCCCTGTGTTTGTATAGCTCCGGCTGCCCTTGGCCTCCCGAGTGCTGGGAATACAAGCATATAGTACCATGCCAAGTTGAAACTACTAAGATGACCCAGACAACCATACACGAGAAGATGGGCTACAGCTCACGGGTTCCCAACTGAAACGGGAACCAGGAACAGGCACTAGGGCACAGTCCGTACTTGCTCAGAGAGCCTTAAATGCCACAGCATGTGTCAGGAAGAGAGACTGCATTAAACATTGTTACCTTGAATGTTATACTGATAGTAATCGGGGTCTTCTGACTCCTCCTTCACTGTCACAGCGGCCATTTCCAGAGAAATGCCTACAAAACAAGTGACAGTCTCCGGTGTGTCACAGCTCCAGGGCACTGTGCACTCAAATCCTCACACACTTTAAAGACTCTGAAAGGGCAAACGTTCATTAGGTGGGTGCTGAAGGAGGTCATCTGCAACCCAAACCACGGCACAGTTTCAGCAACTGACAGACAGGCAGACGACCAGACAAACAGACCCAACGCAACCTGCACAAACTCCACAGTAAAAAAATCAATCAGTTCAATGGGAAAAGGTGAGAGGGAGCAAGAAGCGTGGCTACCTTCTTGCTCTGTCAGAACAGATGAAGGTCACTTTAAAACAGGGTGCCCGTGGGAGACAGGGGACTCCTGCTCTCGATGGAGTACAACTCCTCTACATGACAAAGACTCGATCACTCAGCAGAGAAGGAAGGTCTTGAACATGCATGCCCACACGAGCTCAACGATTTACACTCTTCCTCATGACAAACCTAGCAACAGCCTCACCACCCATCACAGATCAAACACCAAGAGCTTACACCATAAATCCTCCAGAAGAAACCTAACTGCAAATCTTTATTGACTTTAGGTTGGACAAATATTTTCTAGGTGAAAAAGAAAAAGAAAATCTTGTGCCAGGTTCAGAGAGATAACCTTTTAATTATAGCACCCGGAAAGGAGGCTGAGGGAGGATTAGCCACCTGAGCTACAGGACTCCGACAGTCATGGAGCCATACAATAACAGTAAACCACAAAGGGGTGGGAGGACAGGGTGGTCCTGTGGAAGAGGGGACAAGAAAAACAGTAATGACATCTGTGCATGAAAAGGCCACAGGGGCCGGGCGGTGGTGGCGCACGCCTTTAATCCCAGCACTTGGGAGGCAGAGGCAGGCAGATTTCTGAGTTTGAGGCCAGCCTGGTCTACAGAGTGAGTTCCAGGACAGCCAGGGCTACACAGAGAAACCCTGTCTTGAAAAACCAAAAAAAACAAAACAAAACAAAACAAAACAAAACAAAACAAAAGGCCACAGGAATGGGGGTTAAGAGCATGTACTGCTTGTACTCAGGACCTGGGTTCAGTATTTTGCACCCACCTTTGGCAGCTCACAAACGCTTGTAACTATAGCTCCAGGGAATTCTGATGTCTCTTCGGACCTCTATAAGCACTGCACTGAACTCATCACACGCGCACATGCATGCACACACACACACACACACACACACACACACACACGCACACGCACACGCACACGCACACGCACACACACAGACATACAGATACACACAATTTTTTTTTTCTCTGTATAGCGCTGGCAGTCCTAGAATTTGCTCTACAGACCAAGCTGGCCTAGAACTCAGAGATTTGTCTGCTTCTGTCTCTCAAGTACTTAGGGCCAAAAGCACAGGCCACCAGCCCAGCTTTAAAAATTCCTTTATTTGGGGGCTGGAGAGATAGCTCAGTGGTTAAGAGTACCAACTGCTCTTCCAGAGGTGACTCACAACCATCTCTAATAGGGTCTGATGCTCTCTTCTGTTGTCTCTAAAGACAGCTACAGTTTAATCATATAAATAAAATAAATACATCTTTTTAAAAAATTCCTTTATTATATAAGCCCATCATTTTGAACACTAACTTTGAAAATTAAGTTTAAAAAAAAAAAAAAAAAAAAAACCTTTGGCAGGGCAGTGGTGGCGCACACCTTTAGTCCCAGCACTTGGGAGGCAGAGGCAGGAGGATTTCTGAGTTCAAGGCCAGCCTGGTCTACAGAGTGAGTTCCATGACAGCCAGGGCTATACAGAAACCCTGTCTCGAAAAATCGAAAAGCCAAAAAAAAAAAAAAAAAAAGTAAGCCCATGAGCCCTCAACCCTATATAAAGAACTATAGCTAGCTAAGGACTACTGAGATCAGGACAAACAATCTTCTCGGCGAAAACCTACAGACAGTGTAAGACTTTACAGACTGAACAGGTTATATTTAGGTGCGTGTGAGTAAGAACAATGAATGAAGAGGCCACGGAATGTAAAGAGAGCACAGCAGGATATCTGGAAGGGTTTAGATGAGGATAGGGAAGGAAGAATGATGTAATTACATTATAACCTCAAAAAGAAAAGAAAAGCCGGCGGTGGTTGCGCACACCTTTAATCCCAGCACTTGGGAGGCAGAGGCAGGTGGATTTCTGAGTTCGAGGCCAGCCTGGTCTACAGAGTGAGTTCCAGGACAGCCAGAGCTACACAGAGAAACCCTGTCTGGAAAAACCAAAAAAGAAAAAAAGAAAAAAGAAAAGAAAAGAAAGACATTAAACGAATTAAGGCAGACAAGGTGGCACACACCTTTAATCCAAGCATTTAGGGAAGGAAAGGCAGGCGGTTCTCTGCGAGGTTCAAGGTCAGCCTGGTCTACATAATGTGTTCCAGGACAAGGACTATATAGAGAAAGTGGAAGAAAGAAAGAAAGAAAGGAAGGAAGGAAGGAAGGAGGAAGGAAGGAAAGAGAGAAAGAGAGAAAGGGAGGGAGGGAGGAAGGGAGGGAAAGAGAGAGACAGACAGAGAAACAGAGAGAGACAGAGACAGAGACAGAGAGAGAGAAAGGAAGGAAGGAAGAATAATAGTAATAAAGAATAAAAAGTGGCCGGGTAGTGGTGGTGGCGGCGGCGGCGCACACCTTTAATCCCAGCACTTGGGAGGCAGAGGCAGGTGGATTTCTGAGTTCGAGGCCAGCCTGGTCTACAAAGTGAGTTCCAGGACAGCCAGGGCTACACAGAGAAACCCTATCTCAAAAAACAAAAAACAAACAAACAAAAAAAAAGGAGTAAAACTGTTTTAAAATGGGAGCTGGAAAGATGGCTCAGTGGTTAAGAGCACTCACTGTATAGTCTTCCAGAGATCCTGAGTTCAATTCCCAACAACCACATGGTGGCTCATAACCATCTGTAATGAGATCTGACGCCCTCTTCTGGCATGCAGGCATACATGCAGATAGAGCACTCATATACAATAAATAAATAAATAAGTCTTTTAAAAAATGTTTTAAAAAAAATTTTTTTTAAAGCCACAACCTTGGGGCTGGAGAGATGGCTCAGCAGTTAAGAGCACTGACTGCTCTTCCGAAGGTCCAGAGTTCATATCCAAGCAACTACATGGTTGCTCACAACCACCTGTAATGGGATCTGACACCCTCTTCTGGAGTGTTTGAAGACAGCTACAGTGTACTTACTTATAATACATACATACATACATACATACATACATACATACATACATAGTTAAAAAAAAGTGACAACCTTGAAAACATAGAAACTAAAATTTATTGTTTAAGTTTCAAAGACACCATAAAAAAAAATTAAAGACCAAGCACAGGCTATAAGAAACACCTGCAAGACCATATTTCTTTCATACAAAATATAGGCAGAACTTTCAACAACTGGGGAAAAGAACAAACAATAAGCACAGGTTAAAAGAGAAAACAGGGTCTGGGAAAGTGACTCGCTGGGTAAAACCCTTGCCACACAGCACTAGGACTGCTGTCTGAACTCCCAGGACCCACGTGTGGCTGGCCATGGTGCTACCTGTCTGTAAGCCAGCTCTCTTACAGCGCAACGGGAGGCAGAGAATTCCTAGGCACTCGCAGGCACAGCAGCCACATGCTCAGACCAGCACGTGAGGTTGTTGTCCGATGCCAATAGCCATGCCATGGCACAATGCACTCTCCTCCCTCTCCCCTCTGTCTCTCTTTCACACACACACACACACACACACACACACACACACACACACACACAGACACTCTCTCTCTCTCTCTCTCTCTCTCAACAGCTAGCGAGTCCATGAAAGAAATGTTAAGCACCATCTCCCATGAGGAGGTGACAATTGCGACCACAGCGAGGGAGCTTGAGAGCCAGCCAGCTCAGTGGTTAGGCATCTCATCTCTGCTGCACAGAGCTTGTATCTCAGAACTCACATCACAAATGGAACAAGCCTGCCAATGCCTACAACCCCAGCCGGGAGGGAGGCAGGCACAAGAGACAGATCACTGAGCTTTCGAGCGAGAGGCCTGAATTCTGAGAGACCCTGCCTCTAAGGAACAGTTAAGAGTAGAAGAAAGTAGATGGCCTTGGAGCAGGCATAGGCACACAACCTTGTACTCCATTCCCACCCCAACATTTGAATATACCATACATTTACATACAGGCACATGCACAAGATTAACTAATTGTAAACAAATCTTCAGGGCCCCTCCTACAATGAAACTGAGTACAGTAACACAAGCCTGTAACACCAACAGCAGCAAGGCTGAGGCTCTCAAGAGGCCAGACTGCTCAGCACAAGACACAGTAACTAACGACTCAAACCGTAACCGACTCAAACCGTAACCGTCTCAACTAAGGAACCGACTCTAAGAGTACCAGTACATACCAGAGTCTTCTGTGGGCTCAGTTTTCACTTTGATGGGGCCACAACTGAAAGGAGGAAGAAACAGGGATCAAGGGATGCATCTGTGAGAACCTCCACAGCTTCCCCAACATCCAGCCTCCACTAACAAGGGCCCTCCCTATGCACAACTGCAGAGCCAAAGGCCTCACCACTGGCATCACCCGCCTGTGACTTCAGCACTTAGGTGGCTGGGGCACGAGTGTTATGAAATGAGACTATCCTGGGCTATTACAAAGTAAGGATTTTTCTTAAAAAACAAAACAACAAACAAGCAAACAAAAAACAATACAACCAAGTGCTCGGCTGCACACCGCACTTCTCAATGTGGCCCTCAGCTTCTGCTCTTGGTAATTCTGGGGCAGTTGCACAACAGTGTGGGGACGGATGGCTTACCTTCCACCAGGAGACAGCATGGGCCTCTCAGCGTCGGCCACCATCACTCGACTACCTACAAAGCAAATTACATTCAGGTTCAACGACATTTGTTGGTGGTTTTGTCGGTTTGCTTGTTTGTCTGTTTTTCTGGTTTTTGGTTTTTTGACAGTTTCTCTATGTATCCTTGGCTGTCCTAGAACTCACTTTGTAGACCAGGCTGGCCTCAAACTCTGATATCCACCTGCCTCTGCCACTTACATGCTGGGATTAAAGGCGTGCACCACCAAACCAGTCACATCCAACTCCTTTTGTTGCTGTTGGCTTGATTGAGATCGTGTCTCCGGAAGTAGCCCAAGCTGGCCTTCAACTGCCCACAATCTCTCACCTCACCCAGTGTCAGGGTTACAGGCTCACGATACTATGCCCTGGCTTGTAGGGGATTCAAGGCGAGGTTGGGAGGACCTGGGGAAGAAATGTCTCGAAACATGCAAGCATAAACAGCCCTGAACTCACTCATCCAGTTTTCATTTCACAAAAAAAGTTTATCGGGCTGGAGAGATGGCTCAGTGGTTAAGAGCACTGACTGCTCTTCCAGAGGTCCTGAGTTCAAATCCCAGCAATAAAATAAAACAAAGCAAGTTTATTTCTGTCAGTGAGCTGACTATAGAAATAAAGCATTTCTTGAGTGGCATAAGGTAAGACAGCTGATGTAAAATATGACCCTATTCAAGGTCAGTGGATCTGCCCCATGTGGGGGCTTTTGTAAGACATGATAGAAATGCTCTTAAGTAGATAATGATCAGTCACCCAATCTGTGGTACATTTTAAAATGGTGAATTATACTGCAATTAAAAGAACTGTCTTGCTAGGCTTGGAGGTATATAGGGAATCCAGGCAGTTAGGGATACTGAGACAATTCAAAGCCCGTCTTTTTTTTTTTTTGTTTTTTTTTTTTGGTTTTTCAAGACAGGATTTCTCTGTGTAGTCCTGGCTGTCCTGGAACTCACTGTGTAGACCAGACTGGTCAAGGCCAGTCTTGACTACACAGCAAAACCCTGTCTCCCCCTTGCATAGCCTAGCATGTACAAGCCCCCCGGCTTGCATCGCCAGCACTGTGGAGGGGTGCTGGTGAGGTTAAACCTGTAACCAATCTTACACAGCCCTTCCTTTGAGAGCCAAGAACCTATACAGCCCAAATTTCCCTCACCACAGGAATAAGCAAACACATCTGTGTTACATCTGTATCACAACATAGACGAGAACCAAACAGCCTGTGTGGAGCACAGGGGAGCTAAGAGCAGGAGGCCTGCTGAGTTTGGGACCAGCCTGGTCTGTAGTGAAAGGCCTAGGCCACCCAGGAGGCAAGGCCCTGTAGCTGGTCTTTGTTATTTTGTGGGTTCTTTTTTTCTCTCACACGTTATCCCCCTCGTCCACGGTTTCACCCCTAACACTAGATAGGAGAGAAATCCTTGACTCTAATTTCTTTCCTTTTGTTTCTTCTTTGAGCATGACAACTAACAATCTGTGACCAACGTCCCCCAGGAAGAGAGAGCACCACCCACCACCAACGCCCCCCAGGAAGAGAGAGCACCACCCACCACCAACGCCCCCCAGGAAGAGAGAGCAGCACCCACCACCAACGCCCCCCCAGGAAGAGCACCACCCACCACACCTATCAGGGGCTCAGGACGCCTTACTGAGGCAGACTCTCAGCTATTGTTTTCTGCTGGTCTGTCCACTCAGGACTAGTTGGCCCTCCAGCTTTCTAAATTTGCCTGCCTCTGCCTTCCATCTCACAGTGAAGGCCCTGACATATGCACAATCCCGTATTCAGTCCCAGGGAAGGGGCTCCTGAGGTTGGGCCTAGCAGCACCTGCCTTTTACCTGCTGAACTGTCTGTCTTGCAGCCTGTTTGTGCTACTTCTACGGCCTTAATCTAACTTTTCTTTGTGTAGCCTGTACTGGCCTTACGTTTTCCATCCTCCTGCTTCAGCTCCCTGAGTGCTGGGATTGCAGGCTCGTGCCATAATCCTGCTTCTCTATCGGTCTTAAAAAGGACCCACACACCGCTGCCTTAGGAGTAGTCAAAGGGCTGCCCACCTAACATGGACGACAGTCATGGAGGTGACAGTGTTTTCTCCTAGCACGGACCTCATGGTGACGCACACTATGGCCACTGTGTTTGGTCTTATTTGTAATTACACCCTAGCCACACTGGCAGGAAGGGAAGAGGGATACCGCTGTCCCCACCCTCATATTGCTATGAAGAAAACAGAAATAGAGTCAGGGTCAGCTGACTCCCACAAAGTTTCCAAGACAACAAAGAGAGCCTGCTCCTCACGGATTGCTTCGGGAGCACTGGAGACTGAGAGGCAAAGAAGAATATAATATAAGCCTCTACGCTCTGTAGGGTACAAACTCAAGAGACTGTCGAGCTGGGCTGGCGGTGGTGCACAGTGGAGCATCTGACGGGCACTGACACGCTGGCTCCACTCCCAGCACCACTGGAAACTAAAGACTAGACACCTAAATCCAGGACACCTTTAACACTGGGAGAAGAGCACAAGCAAGGCGCCCACATCCCAAGGCTAGTTCATGTTTCCTTCTCTCTCTTTTTTTTTTTTGTAATATAGCATCGTGAGTGGTGAGCAAGCCCCAAGAAAACAGCTTGTCAGAGAACAGATCCAGAACACAAGCAACTAAAGGAGAAAAGGTATCTCATCAAGAACATTCACTGAGCCCTCCCGACACTGGTGTCACCCACAATCCCAGCACCAGGGACCAGGCTGGAAGTTTGTAACTTTGAGGCCACTCTGGCTCAAAATAACCAAATGAGAAGCAACAGGCTGCCGCTTTTCCATTGCTGGAAGCTGAACTCGGCCTCCCACACTGAGCCACGACTCTCCCACTAGCTGTGCGTCCCCAGCCCTGACTTCAAAGGGTTAGCATTGTACAGTTACTAAAAAACATGTATTCACCACTTAAAATGGATGAATTTAACTGTGTCAATTATACCTTAATTAAACTGATAAAATTTAATTTTTTTTCATTTACATGTAAGTCACATGTGGTTGCACATACCTGGCAGGAAGATCAGGCATTGAGGCAGCCTGAGCTTTACAATCAGTTCACGGCCAAGCTGACTACCCCAGATCTTTTCTCAGAAAAAAAGTGTGTGTGTGTGTGTGTGCGCACATTCACACACACAGATCCATTTGTCTTTTCCCTTCCATCTTTATGCAGTAGAAAGGACTGCTATGGTACTGAGTGTCACCTTTAAAACATGCCAAGTTGGGGGCTGGAGAGATGGCTCAGTGTTTTTAAGAACACTGACTGCTCTTCCAGAGGTTCTGAGTTCAATTCCCAGACACCACATGGTAGCTCACAACCATCTGTAATGGAATCAGATGTCCATTCTAATGTGTATATATATAAAATAAATCTCAAAAAAAAAAAAGAAGTCAGGTGGTAGGGGGAGGGAGCAAAGACTAGCTTCAGGAGTTAGGAGTGTACACTTCCAGTTCTAGCAGCCACAACAGTGAGCACACACATACACACAGACACACACACACACACACACACACACACACACACACAC
>JADRCD010211851.1:32027-51389 GCA_019843815.1 Montemys delectorum | reverse complement strand
TGTGTGTGTGTGTGTGTGTGTGTGTGTGTGTGTATATATGTGCACTTTTGTATATTAATATTGGGTAATGTAAAAGTAACTTTTAATTGCCAGGTGTAATTGTTGTCTCAGAGGCTTACAGGTGAATAACCATTTTAACTCTTTCTAAACTCTGGCTGGCAGGTTCAACTCAGCTGTTCTGGCTCAAATTTCTTTCCAAGCTGACTGATTCAATCTGGCTTCTCTCAGCTTCTCAATAGTTCACTGCACTATACTCACTGCATGGACTCCCAAGTGAAAAGAACTGAACTGAGTTTCTTCCTCTCTGTCTCCCTCTCCCTCTCCCTTTCCCTCTCCCTCTCCCTCCCTTCCCCTGCTGTGTGCGTGCAATGTTCTTAAAAAGCTTCTTTCATGTCCCATTCTTGTGAGAGTTGAGCATATACTATCTCTGATTCATTCTGTCAAGTCTTTCTGTGATTCATCACACTATCTGTGCCTTAACTAGATGTCACTTTCAAATACGGCTGTTTCCTTCTACAAACTATTCTCACCTTTAAGATGTGTACTAAGTTCATGTGTGTAATCTAAAGGAGGGAATAAAGGTACCTTGTGTGTCTGCATCCCAGCCAGGTCATGCAGACCTAGGTCTTTAAATGAGATACCTTGCTAGAGTAACCAAATTGCTTGCTTATACTTCCTTTACAGGGTAGTACAGGATTACATATTATTAGATTTGAAAGAAGCGTTGTAAATCACTTGAAACAACAATTCGCATAGGTGAAATAAAAATAACTTATCCATGGATCATCAAAGAAACTTGAAATGTACATTTGAGATCTTGAAAAAGTACAAGGAGAGAGGGACAAATCAGCCAGCACAATCTATCAAATATTCTTTTGTTAAAATACTATAAGTTCAATTTCCAAATTTATAGAATATTTAACACCAAGAAGGAGCTTCAACTTAAGAACTATGAACTGAGTGCACACCTGCATCAATGTGGGCTCTCATGGCTTCGAAATAAATGTGCTACTCTGTCAGTTTTGCTAATAAGGCTAAACCTGAAAGGTATATGAAAAAACTGCACCCTCCAGTAAATTCTGTTATTAAAATAAAACTATTCTAAAAGCTATTTTATTTTTAAAAAAGGAAACTTCAATAAGATCCCATGTCTGAAATGATATCAATGATTTAAAGTATAAAATTTATTTTGAAGTATGTAATTCGTCATAGATATTAAATAATGTCACCATAGTTGTGCAGTATTAAATAGATATCTTCATCATAATACAAATTCAGTGGTATTCGGTCAGTATTTCTATCAGAAATTCACACTCAAGTAATTGACTGTAGAAAACCATCTACTAGACGTGACATCTAAAATTCACTCAAATACCCGTATCTGCCATTAATGCTACAGACTTTGTTTATTATCCCAGTGAGTGTTAGAAAAGAGTTTTCACTCATAAGAATGACTGCTTGTGAATTAGCATTATGTTAACATAATTCCATCTCATTGATGGAATTAGTGGTGGGTGGAAGAGATGAATAAGCTAAAATGTATACAGGTTATCCCCCATGCATGAGCAACATATAAAAAGCTAATGTTATAAAACACCTCCAAGCTTTTAGGAATGTACACTTGGATAGCAGAAGAGGTGAACAGAATTCTGCAATTATCTGTGATCATGTATTTATTTGTAATGTGTAAAATAAAACAGCTGAAATGTCAGCTATATATAAGGTTTTGTATGTAGACATGGTGAGTAATCACGTGTGAATGAAAAGAACACCAGTATTATTAGACTATGTGTTGGTGATAATTTACAAAGATGTATAATAAATTCCATTTATCTTGAATCCAACAAATACTGTATATACAGTCTTTATAAGTTCACAATATAAGATCTGACCATTCATTAAGCACTAAGTACATCATAAAGAAATTTTCAACAAACTTAAGGGACTTGACCGTTTTTTAGCCGTGTTTTCCTGTACAAATACAAGGATAAAATGGTTAATGCAAAGAATGGATGAAAAACCAAACCAAATTAAATTAATGGTTAAAATTAATTCAATAGTTAAAAGGAAAATTAAAAATATCATGGAAGTATAACTAAAATCAAGTTCCAAATCCCAGCCTATCAAAACTTGCAACTTAAGTAGCATAGAAGTATTTACATGTAGATAGAAAATAAATTTCTGAAAATAATAAATAGGTTCAGATGAATTTCATAATATTGTTTAATTCTCACTAGGGTGAGAATAATTAGGGAGTTTAAACATTATTTTATTTATTGGAGAGTTTATAACTTAAAAGCAAATTAAAGGAAGAATTAATTATATTTTGAATGACTTTTTAGTGGCATGTCATATATTCTTTTTGTGATCTTCACTTCAAAATGCCCAGTAGTAAAATGTATTAAAGTATCAGTATAAGATATATCATTTTTACCAAGGTATTTTGCAGTAGCAGGAGACATTGAAATTTACATTGAATTCTTCTTGAAAAAAAAGACAAAAATTAAGACCATAAATATTTTATGACACAAATATGATTCCAGTAAAATAGGATTCCTGTCCCTAAGTGAGATTTACTTAAATCAGAAAATACAGTAATAGTTTTTGTTTACCAGCTGAGGAATCTAGTCAAATGTTCAGATTTTATCTATACATTTAGTATTTGGCATTTTTCATTAACAATTGAATCATTTTAAATGATAATGAAAACCAATACTAGGTAAGAGTTACTGAGGTTTGCTGTAGGCAAAGCAACAGACAGTAATGATTCTTTTAATCATCATGAGCTGCTTAAGTGTTCTGTGGATTTGGATGAGTGCATGCAGGGTAAAGAAATACACCATTGAAACAAAGGAGGCAGCTGGATTCCACAGACATTCCTGGACTCTTCAAATGCTTTGCCCCTCACAAGTACAGGAAGCATGTGAAAATTACTCATTCAAGTTAAAAATGTTCTTAAAATTAGATTTTACAATGATGATAGAAGTCTCCAAGGGAAAGAAAACATATTTCATTCAGTTAAAGCAATAATGATGAAGTATATGATGTTTTTTGCTCATTTTGTTCATTTTTAAAAATAAGAAAATGGGGACTGATGAGATGCCTTAGCAGGTACAGGCATCTGAGGCCAAGCCTTAGTACCTGAATTTTATTCCCCAGAGCTCTACGGTGGGAATGGGGAGCCTGCTCCTGCAAGCTGTCTGCCAACTCCGGAAGCATCTGGCCTGTGAAAACAGAAACTGCACACAGAGTAACCAACAAAGCAATAGGTAAATTAATCTAACCAAAAATAGTAAATTGAATGGTATATAAGTCTCAAATAGTTATAAAATTATGATGATTAAAGTCAAAAAATAACTTTCTAGCTTATAAAATGACTCAATATGATAGATATAAATAAATATGCCATGTCTGTTTTGAAGCTTTCTACATTTGTTGTGTGTCTATGTGAGTGTGTGTTTGTGTGTGTATTTATATATGTGCATGCACATGAATGTGTATGTGAGTGTTTGTATGTGTGTGTATTTGTGTGTATCTGTGTTTGTATGTGAGCGTGTTTGTGTATGTTTGTGTGTATATATGAGTTTGTGTCTTTTGTGAACTTATGTGTGTGTGTGCATGTACACGGCTGTGTTTTTTGTATATGTGTGTGTACATATATCTCAGTGTGTTTATGTGAGTGTTTGTATAAGAGTATGTGTGCTTTGTGTATTTCTGTGTGCATGTATATGTGTGTGTATATGTGAGTGTTTGTATGAGATTGTTTGTTTTATGTACTTGTGTGTGCATGTATGTGAGTGTATGAGAGTGTGTGCGTTTTGTGAATTTGTGTGTGTATGTTAGTGTTTGTATGAGAGTGGGTGCTTTTTGTGTATATGTGTTATGTGCAAGTATGTGAGTGGATATATGTGAGTGTTTGTATGTATGTGTGTTCGTATTTGTTTAGTGTGTGTGTCTGTGTGTGTGTGTGTGTGTGTGTGTGTGTGTGTGTGTGTCTATACAGGGTACATATGTCAGAGCATTTGTATAAAGGTCAGAGGAAATATGCTGGAACTTTTGTCCCCTCTATCTACCATGCTAGTTTATGAGCTAGAAATGAGTCACAAGGTTTGGCAGAGTACTAATTTTCTTTCTGTTTCTGTGATCTGGAAAAAATAAATAAATAAAAAACAAAAACAAATACAAACAAACAAACAAACAAATCGAAAAACCTCCCTCCTGTGGCAGGGAGCAATTCAAGAAAGAAAGGGTTCATTCTGGCTTACAGTCTTTCCAGAGGGATAGAGTCTTCAGGTTGCTTTCCCAGCTCAGCGCAGAGAGCCGCCAGGAGGTGGGGATTGGCTCTTCATCCCGTTTGGACAGACTTTCACCAAGGCGCCACCTCCTAGTGTCTCCAGGATCTTTTGTAACCTGCTGTCAGGTGGGAACCAGGTTCTGAGACACAGGAAGCTTTGCCGGCCATTTCATATTTAAACCACCACAGAGAGAGCAACTTCTCTTACCCTTTGCCATTTTAAGAGCCCCTAATACATAGCTTTTGAAACATGAACTTTTCAGTATTTAGCCTTCTGTATGTTTATTCAGCAAAACTGTAATAAGAGCACAAAACAGTGTTGTGAGCTGATAGGATTGATGTTTCTTTGTGTTTGTTTAACAGGCGATTCTAGCATTTACTAAATTGTGTTTTATTATTAACACCAATGTTTAATATAAAACATTATTCCAGAGTACGTGTCCAAAGCACAGGCAGTAAAAAAACCCACTCCTTTCTTTTTCTCTCTTTTTTTTCCTCAAAGTGCAGATTAGATGACAAATTAGAAACACCATTAAATTATTTTAAAAACAAACAAACAAACAAACAAACACCCAAACATAACAAGACAATGGTTGGCTATTTTGTTTGAAACTACTTACTCTAGAAGTAGAAGACATAATAAACAAGGAAGCTCTGAGGGCTTCAGAAAAGCAGTGATATTTCAACAAATTTTCCTGCCAGAGATGCATGTTACTCAGCAGAGATTAACTTTGCAAACAGTAATCCATTCACCTCTGCTACTTATGAGACTATTATAATGCTGTAAGAACTTCCTAATGATGTCTTTTAAATAAAATTAATTATTTGTAATTACTTTATAAATATTCAGTTTTTCCACTTTATTTCAGGGGCATCAATTTTCACTATCAACTATAATTTTAATCCACTCTATTTTTTCCTTAAAATATTCTCCAGAATTTGATTTTAAAGTAGTTTCTCCTGGTATATTTTCTCTTCACACTCTTATTTATCCTTTATGCATATTTATTATTTTCACTCCCTTAATTATAATTGCTATATGAATTTATATAACTGGAATATAGATTTTCATATAAATTAAGACTATAGAAACAGTATTATTTTTTATTTAAAAGACAAAATTCAAAGAGCTGAATATAGGATGCAACAACATAGACTATTACTCTGGAATAATTGTAATATTTAACTTAATACTGAACACAATTATTCCTAGTATGATTTCTAAGATGATGATGAGGTAGCTGATTACATCATTTAGGTAAAAATGGTGGTATAATTGTGTTGTGTCCTCTTGGTACAGGCCACCCCAACCAAATGTCCTTGAAATGATGGCTGTACTCCCAGGGTACAGGAGGTTAGTGAGTAAAAGGAGGGAGAGGTAAAGGGAAAAGAAACTAGGAAGACTTCTCATTCTTCTCCAACCCATTTCCTGAAATAGGCAGAGCCTTTCTAACTCAGTTCTTGGTGCAGTATTAGGAAATAGGATGAGGAGACACAGATCATAGAAATCTGAGGACAAGGTGAGAATGAATAGGGATCTAATATAACCTAGGAGGAAAGATTACTGGTGAAGAATGTCTGATGGGATTATAGGAGACTAGAAAACAGCCAATGGGAAAGAAGTTTCTGGATTTTTTTTTGACATTTTAATAAATTTGAATTGAGAAATCTTTAAACATTGAACATCCTGTTCAACTATTATTCTGCCTTAAGATTCAATATTTATTTGTTACTGGTAAAATCACCCTTCAGTGACCCATGTAAACTTTAATACCATCTGAACAGTCATGAATTCATATGTTACATGAATAAAACACAAATAACTAGGTATATGCACATATGTATATGAGTGAAAATTGAAATTTGGGATTTATTCTGTCCAAATGAATAGATCAAACTTAAAACTACAAAGGCTTATGTTCTAATTAGCATTAATTGTCAACTTGATACAGTCTAGCATCATCAGGAAGGGAAGTCTTGATTGAGGAGTTACCTGGATCAAATTGTGTATCTCTATAGGAGAAGTCTATTGATCATTAGTTGATGGAGAGTGGACAAGTCCCCTGTGGGAAGCATCCATGGTCAGGCCATCTTATGTACACAAAAGCTAACCAAACATGAATTGGTGAGGGAGCCAGTGAGTATGCAAAAGAGTATTTCTATGTCTTCTGCTCCAGGTTCTTGCCTTAAATTTCGTCCCTGACTTTCTTCCATGATGGATTAAGACCTGGAATTTTAAGCCAAATAAAACCATTCCCATTGAAATTGCTTTAGATAAGAGAGTTTAATTCTATCAACAGAAAGGAAACTATAACCACAATTAATGAATACAGTCTATAGGAATAGTTGCATAGGCAGGTTTTCTTATTGTGACTCTAGACATTGTGTAATGATTTGTGCTTTACTTATAGGCATAAAGCTGTGTTGGCTGTATTATGGCATGTGGTTATTACAAATGTCGTTGTATTGGTGAATATACTTATAATGTTTAAAATTAAATTAGTAAAAGCTATAGCCTTATCTACTGTTTTGTATAACAAAAGTTACAAGTACTGAGATTATGTAGATAAATAAAGGATTCTTTTAGTGGAAGTTATAATAAAGAAACTTGAGAAATATTTTGAAGCTAAGTTTTATTCTGTGGTCAAAATGTATATTATATTAAGAGATGTAATTTAAAAATGGTTACATATTACCACATACTTGCAAAGTTATTTCAGTACTGATAGCTTGTTCTAGATTAATTCTTGATAATTTTTTGTTTCAAATAAAAATATCAGATATCCTATGATTAGGCAAGATATATCAACTTAGAGAGAGCTGTTATATAAACACTGTTATTTATAGAGATAAGTCATATGAAGGTTTTAATGAGACCTTAAGAAACTCTGTCCTAAGCTGTATTAAAAGCAACTTGATTTTGATTTGAGGAAGCCCCAAAGTGCCAAACTTTATTTTGACAATGATTCATTCAACAATGTACCCACAAAGGCTTTCAAGCATCTGACTAAGCATTTTGCAGACAAACTTACATGGAGCAAAGAAAAAGGCTTTGTGCCAGGCAGTGGTGGCTGACACATGCCTTTAATCCCAACACTTGGGAGGCAGAAGCAGCTGGATTTCTGAGTTTGGGGCCAGCCTGGTCTACAGAATGAGTTCCAGGACAGCCAGGGCTACACAGAGAAATCCTGTCTTGAAGAAAAAAAAAAAAGAAAAGAAAAAGAAAAAGGCTTTGTTTTATTTGATCTCCAGTTCACAAGGTTGATGGTTTAAGTTTTGTTGATAAATCATTACTATACATTATAATTAATAGATATATCACTTCTATTAGCAATTAAATAACATGTCTTTAAAATAGTTAAATAGAGCAGTACTCTCCATGACTAGCAAGTTATTTTTACTCAAATTACTGAAACTTATAAATATTTTGTCTATAGACTGGTAAGATTGATTTGAGTTAGTGTTAATCAGATGTCTGTGTATAAAACACAGTCTTCAGCTTTTGGCTGCCACCATGGCATCCAGAGTGGGGAAGACCTGGAGACTAGGGCTATGTGACCCTTACCATGCTGCATCCATAAGCACCACAGGAGCCCAGGAAGCCGTGGGAATGCTGGAGACATTCCTCACCACAGGATCAACTATGACAAAATACTATCCAGGTTGCTTTGGGAAAGTTGGTATGAGGCATTACTATTTAAAAGAGGAATATGATCTTCCCAAGGGTCAACCAGGAGGATCTGTGGACATTGGTCACTGAGCAGACAAAGGTTAAAGTTGTTCCCAACATTGATGTGGTGCAATAAGTGATCCGAAAAGTTCTGAGGAGGGGAAACTCCCTAAGCAGTCTGTCATCAAGAAGGCAATGTTCTTTAGCAGAAGATCTGAAGAGATGATTAAGAATGTTGGAGATGTCAGTTTCCTGGTAGCTAGAGACCACCCCGTGAGGTTTAACACCCAATGTTAAATGCTAACATTAAAAACAAACAAATAACAAAACAAAAAACTTATCTATTGATAATGTAGATATTACTTTAGATTTCTTTTTACCTTAAAAAATATATTTCTAATTTAATTGCAATTTCTCTTAAGAAAACCTGAGGTGAGTACATTTTAGTTTTGTAGGTTACTGAAACTCTTTATTTTCATCAGGCTAACCCAGTGTTCTATAAACAATGTTGAATGGGCTTTCGGATTTTATTAAAACTATCCATCACTGAATACTTAGATCTTAAGTTGAGGAAAAAATAGTCACAGCAGAGCTTTTATAAATAATATGTCATATTTTAATCATCTATTCAAACTACTAATTATAGTACATGACAAGGTTGTTGAGAGACTGTAGATGTTAAAGATATGTTTCAGGGATTTCTTTGGCAAAGCTCTGCCAGAAAGCATGAGCCAACTAAATAGAGGAACACCTGTTGGATTTTCTGGGTATACTAATAAACTTGCTATTTCTCATCGTCTTTTTGTCTTGTCTAGATTTTCAAGTCTTTCAGAGTTGGAACCTGTTTGTGTTTTCCATCCATCAGTACTCCTTTGCTTATAGTCGATACCCTGTGATTATCTCACAAGATTTAAGTAATTCTTTACTGTAACTTGGCATTTTCTAAACTCTCAATCCCATGGAAAATTAATGATGTAACAATTCCAAAGGATACTAATGACCATATTTTGAAGTCTTTCCCAAAATACTAAAAATTATTATGTGTAGACGTCTGTATATCTGAGGCCCAGAACCTATACTGGATCCATCTTTTCTCAATTGTTCCACACCTTTGTTTTCTTTTTAAAAAAATTTTCTCAATTATTTTAATTTTATGACATTCCTTTTTTATTATGTTTTTAAGATTTATTTATTTATTTATTTTATATATATATGAGTACAGTATTGCTCTTTTCAGACAAACCAGAAGAGGGCATTAGATCCCATTATAGATGGTTTTGAGCCCTCATGTGGTTACTGGGAATTGAACTCAGGACCTCTGGAAGAACAGTCAGTGCTTTTAGCCACTGAGCCATATCTCCATCTCATTATTATTATTATTATTATTATTATTATTATTATTATTATTATTAAAGCTTTTTTACCGTCCAGTCATTATCCTCCTCCTGGTCCACCCTCTGAACTTTTGACTGTTCCTCCTCCAATTCTACCTCCCCAACCCTCTGTCTCCAACGGGATGCCCCCACCTCCTGCACTCCCACCCCAACAAACCTTCCCACTCCCCGGAGCCTCAAGTCTCTCGAGGGTTAGGTGCTTCGTCTCTCACTGAGGCCAGACCAGGAAGTCCTATGCTGTGTATGTGTTGCTGGCCTCAGGCCTCAGACCAGTTTATGCCTGGTTGTTGGCTCAGTGTCTGAGATATCTTGGGAGTGCAAGCCAGTTGAGTCTGCTGGTCTTCCTGTGGGATATTCTTCCTCCTTAGCTTCCTCCAGTTTTTCCCAAATTCAACCACAGGGGTCCCAGGCTTCTTTCCATTGGCTGGGCATAAGTATCTGCATCTGACTCTTTCAACTGCTTGTTGGGCCTTTCAGAGGGCAGCCATGCTAGGCTCCTCTCTGTAAGCACACCCATAGCCTCAATAATAGTGTCAGGCCTTTGAACCTCCCCTTGAGCTGGATCTCAATTTGAGCCTGCCATTGGACCTCCTTTCCCTCACTCTTTTCTCCATTTTTATCCCTGCAGTTCTTTTAAACAGGAACAATTCTGGGTCAAAGTTTTTGACTGTTGAATGACAACCCATTCAATAGTCCATTTGATGTCCTTTCTTTCTACTGGGGGTGGAATCTACCAGTTAAGACTCCCCAGTGTAGGGTATTTCTTCTAAGGTCCCTCCCTTTGAATCCCAAATGTCTCTCACTTCCCAGGTCTCTGGTATGTCCTAGAGGTTTCCCTGACCTTCTACCTCCAGAGATTGCTGTTTCTGTTCTTTCTGCTGGCCCTCAGGGCCTCATTCCTGTTTCTCTGCTTCCAACACCTGATCCTGTTCCCTTTTCCCCCTCCCCTCTCCTCTCCCACCCAGGAGGCATACCTTTGTTTTCTGAGTCTAGAGTTCTCAAAAAGATTGTGGTTCTTTAATTTGGCTAATTGCCTAGCCAATGAGCTTCTGGATGTAGAATTAACATTCAATTTCTCATGCTTTTGGTGCAGGCATTTTTCTTTTTGTTTATATTTTACAGTTTTACTTTTTAATTAAAAATAAATTTTTCTCTCAAACAATATTTCCTAACCATAGTTTTCCTTTCTTCTATTATTCTTTGTCCCCAGACCCCATCCTCTCCACAGATCTACTCTCCCTATGTTTCCTCTTCAGAAAACAGCAAGTCCCCAAGAGACAACAATCAGAAAAAAAAAAAAAGAAAAAACAAAACAAATAAACAAAACAAGATACAGTAGAAGCCCTAATAGGAGAAAAAAGTGTCAAGAGCAGCCAAAAGAGTCAGAAATTCACCCATTCCCACTATTAGGAATCTCTCAAGAACAGCAAGCTAACATCCATAAGACAAACACAGAAGAGCAGGTGCAGACCAGTATAGGCCTCAGGCTTGATATTTCAGTCTTTGTGGGGCCATATAATTCCTGCTTAGTTGGTTCAATGGGACATGTTCTCCTGTTGTACAGCCCCTATGACTTCTACAATCTTTTCCACAAGGTCCCTGATCTCCAAGGGAGGGATCTGATGGAGGATAGAGACCTCCACTCTAGACTCTTTTTCTGACTATGAGTCTCTGCACCTGCTCCAATTTCCTGCTGAAAGCAGGAAGCTTCTCTGATGACAAGTGGGCAAGGTGCTAATCTAGGAGTATAGCACAATATGATTAGGAATCATTGACTTTTCCACCCTACTCTAAGTCTCTGTGCTATCCAGCCTCTGGTTCCTAACTACCAAGGCAGAGTAAGTCACGGGCTTCTTGTAGTGTGGGTCTCAAGTAAACCAAACATTGTTTGGCCCTAGGGATGTTCCATGACACCATTGTCCCAGCACATATTGCAGGTAAGTCAGATTGTAGGTGGAAAGTTTGTAGCTGGGTTGATATCTAGGTTTTTCCTTCCATAGCCTTCAGAAGGTACTTCTTACACCAAGGATAATAGAATATAGGGGTGAATACTCAAAGCCCATATCAGCTCAAACCTTTCTATGTTCAATGAACTGAGGAAAAATTGTCCTTGCTGCTGTCAGTTTTCAAAGGGAAACCTTCAGTCTGGGTTATTCAGAGATCTCCATGGGGCTTCCTGGCCAACCACTCAACTGAATGTAAGTCCCGTCATGGAACCCTTGGCTGCCTACAAAAGATGACCACTTCTGACACGAGTAAAGACTCCATTACTAATAGTCCTTACTGGTGTCATCCTCGTAGATTCCAGGGAGTTAGCACTGCAATAGATTTCCACCCCAGCCCTCAAATACTGCCCCCCGAATATCTATCAGCTGTCTCTCCCTACATTCTATCCCTTATCCTCCCACCTGCTCCTGTTACCACCCTCCCGTAGTCCATCCACAGAATCTAGTCTATTTGCCCTTTCCAGCGAGATTCATACTTCCTCTTTACCTAACCTTTCTGGGTCTGTGGATTGTGTAGCTTGATTATTATTTACTTTGTGTAGCTTGATTATTATTTACTTCTTTTAAAAAAAGATTTATTTATTATTATAAATGAGTACACAGAAGAGGGTATCAGATTTCATTATGGGTGTTTGTGAGCCACCATGTGGTTGCTAGGATTTGAACTCAGGACCTTCTCAAGAGCAGTCAGTCAGTGCTCTTACCTGCTGAGCCAGCTCACCAGCCTGAATATTATTTACTTAATAGCTAACATCCACTCACTAGTGAATACATGTCATATTTGTCTTTCTAGGTCTGGGTTAGCTGACTCAGGATGACTTTTCTACTTCCACCCATCACAGTGGGGCATTTTTCTAATTGAGTGATACTCTCTGCCTTTAGAAATTATTTTTCTTAAAAAAAATCTTTGAAATAAAATTCATGTTTTGCCTAATTCATCATTATTGGGTTATCTCACTTTTTAAAGGTTTATGCTTATTTTATGTGTATAAGAGATTTGCTTTCAGTGTGTTTGCTTACTCTGTGTGTGTGTGTGCGTGTGTGTGTGTGTGTGTGTGTGTGTGTCTGTGTGTGGTGCTGGCAAAGGTTAGCAAAAAGCTTCATATCCTCTGGAGTTACCTGAGGTTGTGAGCTAATCAACATGAATGCTGGAAACTGAAATGAATTTGGTTCAACCACAAGGTCAGAAAGAGCTCTTAACCACTGAGCCACTTCTCCAAACTCAGATCATTTTAACTTAAGGTCAGATACATCATATGCCCCCACATCCCAGAACTGCAGTGAATGTGGTTTCTAAAGCTTTTTTATTAGCCATAGTTATAGGTAAAGAAGTTTAGTTACATACATCCATAGTCAGTTCCTCCTTTGTGGGTGTTTGAATGAGAATAGTCTCAAGAGTTCCTGCATTTAAAAGACTCCTTTACAGTTGGTAGACTATTTGAATAAGATTAGAAGGTATAGCATATTTGGAGGAGGTATGGCCTTGTTGGAGGATGTATATTATTTGGGGTTGGTTTTGAGGTTTCTAAAGTCTTCAGTAGGCCCAGTCTTTTTCTCTGTCTCTTTGTCTCTCTGTATCTGTCTGTTTGTTTCTGTCTGCTTCCTGAGGATAAGGATGTAAAGCTCCCAGCTACTGCCCCAGCATCATGCCTTCCTGCATATTGCTACAATACCATGCCTTCCTGCATATTGCCATGTGTCTTGTGGTAATAATTGTGGACAAAGCCATTGAAACTGCAAGCAAGACCCCAGTTAAATGTGTTTCTTTATAAGAATTGTCATGGCCATGGTGTCTATTTGCAGTAAAAGAAGAACAATAACTAAGACAGTTCAACTTTCAATATCCTGCCGAAGAAAGGCATATCTTAGTCAATGGATAGCCCCACAGGCCTACACTGTCATAAAGTTAATAATATAGCTTAGAGATCACTCTTAGAGTTGTATTTTATTTTATTTTAAAATTTTATATAATACACTTGGATCATGTTTTTTTTCCTCCTTCCTACCTCCTTTGATATCTTCTTGATGTATCCATCCACCCAACTTCAGGATATCTTCTAGACTCACCTTCTTTCTCTCTTTCCAAAATTAAGAATAAAAACCATGAAGATCAAAACACCAATAAGACAAGAAATACCAAAATAATCCCCCCCAACAAACAAACAAACAAACAAACAAAAACCATGTAGTCCATTTGAGCTAATCAATTACTCCCGATCATGGGGTCTACCCTGGTGTATGGTTGATATACTTAGGGATATTCCACTGGAAAAAAACTGATTTTCAATTTGAAAGTATCAAATAAAAATAGCTTCCCCTTTAAGGGTGGGATTTTGTGTCAACTTCCCCTTCTCCGTGCTGGTAAACTATCTAGTTTAAACATATGTGGGTCTTATTTCTTTGAGTTTGTATGTGCATCAGTTTTCTTGTGTCTGGAAGACAATTCTTTCTTGAATCCACTTTGAATCCTTTCTTGAATCCTTTCATCTACCACAAACAGCTTTTGCAATCTTTCTGTCTCCTTTTCTACTCAGATCCCTGAGCCTTGAGTGGAGGCTTATCTTGAAGACATCTCATTTAGCAATAAGTTTTCCAGTGTCTCTCACTCTATGTATGTTGTGTGGATGCCAGTCTCTTTGTTAATTCTTATTGATCTACTTGTTTATTTTTATATCAATATCATACTTTGTAATCAATATAGCTTTAAAGCATCTTGAGGTAGATCGTTGTAATCTCTTCATCTAATGATACTGAATGCTGTAGGTCTTTTACCTTTCCAAATAAAATTTCAAATCAAGATTTATGTCTACATTTGACTTGTCTCACATGGGCTGGAAGCTCCTGGAGCCTATAGGCAGAGATGGAAATTTGCCATCCTCACAACCATGAGGACATGTGCCAGGTCCCCCATCTCTTTAGGTGGCTTTTCCTTATACTTTACCATATATATTTATTATGTTTATTTGATATGATTTCGTAGAGTATTTTCTCTGGGTACATAATAAAACTTTAGTTGTCTTACATTTCAAATTCCATTTACTAGTATGTTGGCATATGAGAAAACAGATAATTTTTGGGTATCAAATATATATCTAGAAATATCACTGTGCTATTTGTTATTAAAGAAAATTGTGGTCTTTTGGAAAAAATGTCTAGAGTGCTTGCTTCAGGGGCATATTTGACTCTGAAAAATTTGAAAATACAAAAATTTGACAGGACCCCTGCATAAGTAATACATAAAAAAATCACAGTGTCCCAAGAATTTTTAATATAAAGAAAAAATTGAGATATAGTTATAGGATGTTAATAAAAGCTGTTTTGGAAGCTGGGGAGTTGGTTAAGTGGTTAAGATCACTGATGACTCTTCCAGAACACACGGCTTCAATTCCAAATACCACATGGTAACGTACAACCATGTTCAACTCTAGTTCCATAGGATCTGATAGCTTCTGCTGGCCTTTTTGGGTGCCAGGCATGGTTATGCTACCCAGATATATATGCAGGCAACATAATCATTCACATTAAATAATAATAATAATAATAATAATAATAATAATAATAATAATAAATAATGCATTAAGAAAAAGAAAAGCGATCTTATTTTTCCCTTTTCAATCTCTATATTTATTTCTTTTGCATGTCTATGTTTTATGTGTGTATAGTCTGTGTATGTGCATACCACATATATGTGCATGCAGAAGCCAGAAGAGAGTATTCAGTCCCCAAAACCTAGTTACAGGCAATTGTAAGGCAATTGTAAGCCAATCAACATGGACACTTGGTTCCAAATTCCAGTTCTCTGGAGAAGCATTGAGCCTTTTTCACCACCTCCTTCTTTATTTCTTGTTGTCTGGACACAGGCTTTTAGTATGACATTGAAAAGTAGCAATGAGAAGATAAATCATCGCTTTATTCTCACCCTACAAGTAATGCTTCAAGTTCCTCAACATTAAGAAAAATGGTAGCTCAGCAATTAAGAACACTGAATACTCTTATAAAAGAGGCTTGCTTACCAGTTCAAATCTGTTTAGAAGTCTAGTTCCAGTTGATCTGATAATATCTTCTGTCCTTCCCAGGCACCAGGCTTGTTTGAAGTGTACTTGTATTCATACAGGCAAAACACTCATATATATCAACTAAAATGGTTTTAGCCATGCATATGATCTTACAGATTTCTTACATCAACTTGATGACATTCCTTTTATTTTTGATATTCTGAGGTGTATTCTTGAAATTATTATATTCATTTTATTTATGTATATGTGTGTGTGCATCTGTTTGAATGTACATGCACTGCATGTATCTATTGCCCACAGAATACAGAAGAGAGTGTTGGAGCCTCTGGAGCTGGAAATATAAATGCTGTGAACTGACTTGTGGGTGCCATGATCTAAAACCAGGTCCTCTGAAAAAGTCCAAGTCATCTTAACTGCTGAGTCATAGCTCAGACCCTTGCTTGGTATATTTAATTACAAAATGGATTCTACATTTTATCAATTGGTTCATGAATCCTTTGATATGATCATATTACTTTTTTCTTCTTTGGATTATTAATGTGATCAGGTCTATTAATTGATCTTTGCTTATTTGGGATAGATTTCACTAGTTTAAAAATGATTGTTTTTCTCAGAATGCCCAAGATACAATTCACAGACCACGTGCAGCTAAGAAGAAGGATAATCAAAGTGTGGGTGCTTCAGTCCTTCTTAGAAGGGGAACAAAACAAGAGAGGGAGGAAATACGGAGACAAAGTGTGGAGAAGAGACTGAAGAAAAGGCCATACAGAGACTGCCCCACCTGGGAATACACCCATATACCAAACCCAAACACTGTTGCACATGTCAAGACATGCTTACTGACAGGAGCCTGATATAGCTGTCTCCTGAGAGACTCTGCCAGAGCCTGACAAATACAGAGGAGGATGCTCCACAGCACACTATTGAACTGATCACAGAGTCCCCAGTGGAGAAGTTAGGGAAAGGACTAAAGGAGCTGAAGGTGTTTGCAACCTCACTGGAGGAACAACAATATCAACCAACCAGACCCCCAGAGATCCCAGGGACTAAACTACCAACCAAAGAGTACACATGGAGGGACCCATGGCTCCAGCTGCATATGTAGCAGAGGATGAACTTGTAGGACATCAGTGGAAGGAGAAGCCCTTGGTCCTGGGAAGACTCAACGCCCCAGTATAGGGGAATTCCAGGACTAGGAAGTAGACATGGGTGGGTTGGAAGGGGAGCAACCTCATAGATGCAGGGGGAGGTAAAATGGGATTGGGAGTTTCTGGAGGAGAAACCAGAAAATGTTTATATTTAAAATGTAAATAAGTAAAATATCCAACAAGAAATTAAAAAGTGATTCTTTTTCAAATACTATGTTGCTCATTTTGAGTTAATATTTTTGTGGATTTTTGTATATTCATTTGTTAGAGATATCTGTCTGTAGTTTTCATGTATTATCTTTTACTATGTTTTAGTATTAAGTTAATAATGGTGTTAAAATTTGTTAAGCCATATACCATTATCTTTTGTATTGTAGAAGAGAGAAAAAAGATTTTACATATTTTTCCTTTAATATTTGGTAGACATTATGATAAAAGTAATGGGAACTTGGTATTTGCTTTTTTGGAATGTTATTGCTCATTTATTTATTTATTTATTTATTTATTTAGATATTTTCTTTATTTACATGTAAATTTCTCCTTCCCTAGGTTCCCCTCCAAAAAACAGACAAACAAACAAGCAAACAAAAACAACAAGAACAAACCCCTTTTGCCTCTCCCCTCCCCACGCCTGCCACCCTACCCTCTCCCACTTATTGGCCCTGGCATTCCCCTACACTGGGGCACAAAACCTTCACAAGGCCAAGGTCCTTTACTCCTATAGATGATCGAATTTTCGATCCTCTACTATACACATGCTGCCAGAACATTCAGTCCCACGATGTATAGTCCTTGATTGGTGGTTGGGTCCCTGGGAGCTCTGAGGGTACTAGTTAGTAATTGTTGTTCGTCCTAAGGGGCTGCAAACCCTTCAGCTCCATAGAACCTTTCTCTAACTCCTTCATTGGGGATCATGTACTCAGTTCAATGAGTGACTGTGAGCCTCTACATCTGTATTCGTCAGGTATTGTCAGAGCCTCTCAGGAGATAGCTATATGTTTGTCCTTTCTTCAGTCTCTGTTCCATAGTTAATCTCTGCCACTCCTTCTGTGGGTATTTGGTTCCCCTTTTTAGGAAAGAAAGAAATGTCCACCTTTTGATCTTCCTTCTTCTTAAGTTTCTTGTAGTTTGTGGGTTGTTCTTCCTGTATTCCAAAGTTCTGGGCTAATAACCACTTATCAGAGAATGCATATCATGTGTGTTCTTTTGTGATTGGGTTATGGGCCTATTAAGAGTTTGTATTTCTTCAGGTATATATTTTAGTAGGTTTTTGCTTTCCAAAGAATTGATTAATTTTACTTAGTCTACAGTATATGTGCACAGCTTTTGATAGAATTGTTTAATTTTATTACACTACAAAATGTGTGGACATGTCTCCTCATAATTTTTATGTGTTGTACTTTTATGTCCATGAAGTTTGTATTGATGCTCTCTCATTTTTTTCCTTTGTTCTTTTTTTTTTTTAAACTTTTATTGGATTATGATGAGAAAAGTTACATGATTTCAATTTATCTGAATTTGTTAACATTTAAAAACATATTTTAAGTAAATAGAATTAAATCACATTCTTGTTTCCCTTTTGTACCCCCACTCCTCCCAGAGAACTACAATATCTTTTTTGTCATATTCCTTAAAATTTATAAAATGTAACAATAAAAATAAGTATTATAAAAGTTGTTTGATATAAAACAACAATCAATTTAACAGTCCTATGTAGATGCTCATCTACAGCAATAGTGAAAATACATTGTTCTCAATATAAATTTTAAATAACTCCAAACATATTAACTGTATATTTCAAAATAATACATCACTAGTGGTATTTTCCTAAATGAACATAAATATATAAAGTCTTTTTGTTTGTTTTGTATTTAGTAGAGTTTAAAATATTGGCTCTTACTGTAGTATAAGCTCAAAATAAGAACAATTTTTAGACATTGGATTTCATTGTAATAAGGCTGTACTCCAATGACCCTCACATCACCAAAGGATTTTACCTCCATCGTAGCTAAGCTGAGAGTTGATAGTTCTGCTGCACAAAGAAATGAATTGTAGGCTCGATTTTTGGATACAGACTTCTTGCTATGGTCAAAGCTATTTGACTTGAGTGAGTGAATTCATTCTCAGCCCACAGAGAACAGGTTACATTCATTTAAGAAATGTTGTATGTATTAAGATGGTCTATCCATAAAGTCATTCACCAACTGATTCAATGAACAATGATTCTGCTTGGAGGGTGGCACAGACATTGGGTAAGGGTAAGAATTTGGTTCATTAGCTGTGATAATTTGGAAAAGCATTCATCTCAAAGAAAGAGTAACTTATGAAGTCCTCTTCTTCAAACTTGATACAAGAGTTACAAACGTCAGGCAAAGCATTCAGTCTTACTCGTTGTTCTCTTACAAGCCCCTTCCCAATTTAATTGTCTATGTTTCTTTTGGGTATATAAATACTTTTGAAATATATAAGCTGTTATGAAAACCATAGTATAGTGTAAAGATGTGAAATAAACCATACTACTAATAGAGAGGCTGAGATAGGAGAAGCAAGATTTCAAGACCCTTATGTTGTACACAGCAAGACACTGTCATAAACAAGCAAGCTGAGAGTACATATAGATTGTACAATGTTGGACCTATTTCTCCAATTACCAAATTAGAGAGACCATTGAATGACAATCAACAAATTTCTATTTCCTCATATTATTAGATTTCAATTGATTAGGATATGTTGGTAAAATTAATTTTCATATTAATATATTAAGAAAAAGTAATTGTCACATTCCTGTTGTTTTTGTTGTAAGAGGTGGAATTAGGTTTGTGTGGATTTGTTGA